>JANZXV010000212.1:31919503-31933161 GCA_027576455.1 Erythroxylum roigii | reverse complement strand
CTAAGATTCAACATACCCTTAAAAATCCATGAATTAAAATGGTTACATTGGACTTGCCAAAAACTCTGAGTTTGAAGGTGAAAAATCTGCACCCATTTCACCCACAAGGCTTCCTTATTCATAAATAATCTTATTCATAAACAATACATCAGAGGACACGTACACACCACTCTTCTGCTCATTTATCTTCATCCCGACCAACCAGAAAAAGTGGACACCATGTTCATCATCAGCATAATAACTTGAGGTTCCGCCTTGCAAAATAAGATAACATCATTAGCATAGAGTCCTCGCGTATTGAAAAAAGGTCTCGTTGGAATCCCATTCACTAACACACTCATTGACATAGTTTGGATACATTGCTGAATCCAGTGCCAAAATCTTTCCGATAGACTGATTGCTTCCTAACACGACTTTAAATATTCCCAACTAATGGTATCGTAGGCTTTGAATAAATCAAGCTTCAATGCACAACTCTTAATAGGCTTCCCAGTATGATACTCCCTCAACAACTCTTGCAAAATCAGTATATTGTCACCAAAGCTTCTCGATGGCAGAAAAGCACCCTATGCCATATTGACCACTTCTGCCAACACTACTTTCAATCTATCTGCTAGTAAAGTAACGATAATTTTATAGATCATCGAGCAACAAAAAATTGGGCGATAATCCATAATCATGAAGGGCCTCTCCGTTTTAGGAACTAGACGAATAAACGTATGATTAATCTCCTTTAACAAAGATCCAGAAGAAAAGAACTCCAGTACAACATCGGTTAAGAGAGGCCTCGTGATGTCCCAGGTTTGTTGGAAAAAGCCAGCTGGAAACCCCATCAGGACCAGGCGACTTTGAACTATGTAACCGAAACACCACCTCTTTTACCTGAAGTGTTCTGTATGGTATAGTAAGCATCTCCTGAATCGACTGATCCGAACAGTACTCCAGAACATTTCCTACCTCAAACCCACTTTGATGAATTACAGTACTAGCATTAAGTGGACAAAGTATCTATAAATATGGTCAGGAAGCTCCTGTTGAACAGATATCAGGTTGCCCACCTCATCCTTCAATTTAGTGATGGTATTAGTATTCCTCCGAGCCAACAAAGAAGCCTGAAAGAATTTAGAATTAACATCCCCTTCTTTAGGCCAAGTTTGTTGAGCTTTCTGTCTCATAATGGAAAGAAGTTAAACTTGTTCACACTTCCCATTTAAACCAAACAATCAGAGAGTATTTACAGCTCTTATGTGTCAATTGAAATGCTGAGGCTATGTAATTCAATTTATCTCACCCATCCTTGGTTTGTCTTATATAGATTCTAGAGCTTCAAGACCAGTTGCAGGCTCAGTTTATGGTACGCAGCGCACTGGAGAAGGCACTAAGTTACAGGACAGTTTCCCATGATATTATGAACGATAAAACCATTCCTAAGGTAAGTGTTCATAAATTGAAAGAACTGATGTATGGATCCACACTGAGTTATAATTTGACATTGTTGATGTAGATGCTTCCCCTTCTCGACATCTCTGTTTTTCCCTGGTTCTACTCTTGTCTGTTTTAGAAAGTTTGGGAGTTGATTGAAACACTTTTATCTTCTATTTACTATCCACTTGATTTGCAGCCTGCTAAGGAACTGATTAACGAAGTTGCTGTGCTGGAGTTGGAAGTCGTGTATCTGGAAAAATATCTCCTTTCTGTGTATAGAAAGATGTTTGATCAACAAGTATCAATGATATCATCCACGGATGCGGGGCTTAAAATGAATTCGATCATTCATGAAGACAAGTTTCCAGTAATTCACGAGCATGATGTTGTGCAACATGAAGATAATTCAGCTAATCAGTCAAGTCTTCAAAATCATCAGAAGGAAAGCAATGACATCTTTGGACTGGCAAAGCTTTCCGATTCTGGTATTCAGCGATGTCACTCCTCATTGTCTCAGCATTTGCCCGGAAGTTCTCAAACAATGAGATCTGTAGCTAGAGCTCTAGACTCATACCACTCTCTCCCGTTGTCCATGCTGGAGGTAGCTTGTTTGAACGAGAATTTTCTTGCTGATAGTTCCTGTGATGGCTCTTCAGTAACATATCTAGTTTGTGTTTTCTTCAGCAAGCTCAGAATGACGCTTCTAATGTAATCAGTCTGGCAGATCATTTTGGAGTCCGTGCTAATGATGATGCCGCAGAGACACCAAACTGGCTTTCTGAGGAGATGATAAAATCTATCTCAACCATATACTGTGAACTTTCAGACCCACCTTTGGTCATTCCTGATTATCCTTCCTCACCTACTTCATTCTCTTCATCACCAAGCGAGTTCCCAACTCAAGGTCAGGGTAGCATGTGGAGCCCTAACTATGGCAAATTTTCATCCTTTAATTCTTCTCTGGACAACCCTTTTCATATTGGGAAGTCGAAAGAATTCAGCGGACCATATTGCACAATGGTAGAGGTACACTGGATTTCCAGAGATGATCAGAAGCTAAGAGAAATACAGAACAAGCTCCACTACTTTAGGTGTGACCAGACTTAACTTTTACCCCACATTTTACTTGCTTTGACTTTGAAGCTGCTTAAGTCACCCTCAAACTCAGAAACAACATGGAAAGCAACATAACTTTCTTAAACATCTAGCAGTTATGCTATTATCGAGCATCAATATTGATTAAGTAGATGTACATTGAAAATAAAACATTTTCTTGTTTTGGTTGTATGATTCAAAGGCGCATGAATGTCTGTTGAAGTTTATATTACATCCACACCATCTTTCAGCCTATGTTAACATCTTTGAAAGCGTATTTCAATTTTCAGCCTAGGTTAGCATTTTTCTAAAGCAAAATTAAACTTTTTGATGGCGAGTGCTATATAGACCTGCGGAGGATGGCAGGCTATTTCTCATAAAAGAAAGAATTCTCTACATTTCTTTATCATAATTGCTTAAGTTTGGTTCAGGTCACTTGTATCTCGGTTGGAAGAAGTTGATCCCAGAAAGATGAAACATGAAGAAAAGCTAGCTTTCTGGATCAATGTGCACAACGCACTGGTGATGCATGTAACATTTCTATACCAAGTACTATCAATCAAGTCATTCTTTCTAATGCATTCTGTCGTTTGCTGCTAATGGACCTAAATCTGAATTTGTTTTCCTGCAGGCATGTTTTGTTTATGGGATTCCACAAAATAATACAAAAAGAGTGTCCTTAGTGCTTAAGGTGATACAAAACTCAGTTCTTTTCAGAGAGAAAAATAAGCACCATATTTAGTAAATTTATTATGTTTCAGGCTGCATACAACATAGGGGGTTACACGGTTGATGTGGACATGATACAATGTCAGATACTGAGATGTCGACTGCCTCGTCCAGGACAAGTAATCTTATTTTCTGAAACTTGATTGTCATCTCATTGTGCGACTTGAGTTCGAAAATGAAAAACCCTTTCTTCAGTTATCTTTGCAGCCTCTTAGATATTACAACTTTCACTTTCTCCGCAATATATTATCACGAGGAATAAAGTATCCCTTTAAACATCTAATTTTCCATATATTTGCTTTTAGTGGCTGCGACAGCTGTTCTCTTCGAGATCAAAATTCAAGTTTGGAGATGCAAGAGCGGGCTATTCGATCGATCACCCTGAACCTCGCTTGCATTTTGCACTTTGTTCTGGAAGCCATTCAGATCCTGCAGTATGTTACAGTGCACATGATTTTGAACTTCATAAAATGATAAATAAATTTTCCAAGTAAACCAGTTAGTAACGTGCAGATTAGATGATTGATCTCAAGATATATTTCATTTCAGAAAAATATAAGCATGACGAGAATGCTTAGAAGAAAAATCTTCGTACACTCCATTTCATTTCTTCTTCAGTTCTTGTCATTTGCAGCTAATGTGATTCAATTAATTAGGTCCGAGTATACACTCCCAAGAGAGTGTTTGATGATCTGGAAGCCGCAAAAGAAGAATACATTCAATCAAGTTTTGCTGTACAAAAAGATAAGAAACTCCTTCTACCTAAGATTGTTGACTCTTTTGCCAAGGATTTAGATCTTTGCCCTTCTGGCTTGTTGGAAATGATAGAGCATTTACTACCTGCTTCTTTGAGGAAGACCATTCAACAGAGTAAAGACAGGAAATTTGGGAAGACCATTGACTGGATCCAACACAATTTCACTTTCCGTTACTTGCTTTCCAGAGAATTAGTCTCTTGATCACACTAGTTCCTAGTGGGAGATCATCCAGTGAAGCTACAGTGCAGTTCTGTTTGCCATCTTGTTTTTCAGTGCTTTTAGCGTCAAAATGTGGAATGACTGATGAATCACAAAAATGTTTCCAAGGTCAATCGGGTAGATCCTTGTTGATTTCAACACTACTTGGAAATTCGAAATATCTCAGAAGAACGAAGAATGAAGATCAGATTGGCTAAATGGGGAATTTATAACTTGGCCTACTTAACCAAATACTGAAAACTCCAGTTCCTATGAAGCTTAATCCCGCACGATCACCATTCTTCTCAGATCCCGCATACATTGTGATTCAGCAATCATTCCTAATTGTCTTGCTAGCAGTTTCCACTGGAGTTGATATCTTTTGAGAGGCAGAAAGATCGTTGACAAGAACTCTAATTGTGCAACTTCTTGTAATAGGAAAATCTTTCTTTTGCATGCATTCAGAAGTACTTGCCAGCGTATATGTTGGCTTCCGTGATTCCTCCGGCCTATTTGGACTTCTTATAAAAAGTGTGTGAAACGTAAAACCAGGCTTTAGATAAATTCATATGTTTTCATAAACTAATGGAAGTTGTATTAAGCAACCTGCAAATTGAGCATAATTGCGCTGAAGCTGTTGCATCTGCGTTGCATTACATCCTGTAAGAAGAGTTAAAACCATTCAAGAGGTCCTGTCTCTGTATTTTAGTTCTCCTGTACATTTACTGCTTAGATCTCAGATCAAATCACCTGGACACCCTAGTTGGAAATTTCTTTTGGCACTCCAGTAGGGCTAGTGGAAACTGAATAATTTTTTGCTGGTGACAAAAAGATGTCTCAAGGCCCTCAAGCTTTGCCTACTTTCATATCTTTGAGCACAACCTGTCAGGTCGATAACTCTCAACAACCGGCCTCCTACTTTGACTAGATGGAGAAGAGCAATACAATCTAGACACACTAGTGGACCAGCCTGTGAATGTAACAAAAGGAGTATTTGTCAGAAAACCAAAGAAATAGATAGGTGTGAAGCGCCTGCCTTTCCCCAACTTAATTTTTCTTGGCATTGGTTATTGTTACTTCCATGAAAATGATAATAGAACACAAAACGGGAGTAGAAAACAAAATGAAAACGTCTGGTCACAGGTCAAACACGTGAACATAGCAGCAAAATTACCCTGACCGACACAAGCACACAAGCTTCCCTTGGTGCTCTAACCAAACAACAAACTCAAAAAAATACAAATGAAAATGAAATCAGGAAAAACCTTAAAGAGGAAGAAAGTTAAACATCAGCTCTTTTGTTTTTCTGTTGAATGTCTTGAACGAAAGTGCACCACAATCACTTGTATAGCACAAAAAAGTTCCAACCCGCGGAAGCTCTTTTGACGCTTTTGCTTCTAAATAGAAACAAAACCTCTCAAAACCAGCAAACAATAAGTCACCACAAGAAACAACCACCATTGTACGTCTGCTTCGTTATTTATGTCTAGAAGATCTTCATAGAGAAAAAGTGAAAGAGGAGAGAGAGATGGAAGAAGGGGTACAGGTTATTTTAGCAAAAGCCACAGATTTGAGGTTAAAGATCTGTAATTGCATCCAACAAGCTAGCCCCAATATTGATAGCAACAACAGGGACAGCGAAAGCTCTCCTTTTACTGAAAAGAGAGAGAAGATAAAGAATCCCAATACACCGTCTGAAGATGGGTTGTCGGGTAAAGCAGAGCAAAAAAATGAGGAGGCTGAGGGGGGTTTTTGCATATCAAGGATGCACTTGAATTGCGCGAGCACCAGCTCTCTAACTCGCAGGTCTCTTATACAATACCCAATTCTCTGTTTTTAACAAAAGTTGAGCAAAAAATCAGAACTTTGCGCTGTCACTTTTATATTATAATAGATTATTGTTGGTTGTGAGTGTGAGTTTAGTTGTTTGGGACTTGTGTGTCATTTATTTTGGCTCTGTTATGAACTTGTATGAGAAAGGTGAAGAACAATTAGGACACTCGAATGCTTTCAGCATGTAATTTGTCCGCAGAACACGCTGGGTTCTGTTATTGGGGTGGCAAAAATTCTGTTGAGCGTCTCTAAAGCAATGCTTCAGCTTAAATATATTGAGGTTACAGAAATTGGATGTTACTGACTGTAGTGTATTTGCGTGGACTAAGCAGAATAATGATCGAGGTGGAATTGGTTAGAGAACCAGTGATTGTGTTGCTTATAGAATGCCTAAACGTGGAGGGATCCTCTTCAGTTTGTCATTACATGTTAACTCATAGTGTATGACGTGCGCAAAGAGAATGATTTTGCTCCTAATTGTTCTAAACATATCTTCTTTTCTGTCTTCACGGATATAACTATTATTGGATAGAGTAGGACATTCATTGCTGCCAACTCTTTGGTTGCTTCCATCTGCTTTTTAGGCTTTACAGCAGCAGCAATGTTACGAAAGGAAAGTTGCCATCGGTGAGATTGAACATAGCCGCAAGTTGTTATTGCGTAAACTAAAGGATTACAAAGGACAAGAACTTGAAGTAATACGGGAAGTTTCTGCATTTGCTGGTGAAACAGTGGAACATAATAATCACATAGCCACAAGTTGTTATTGCATAAACTAAAGGATTACAAAGGACAAGAACTTGGAAGTAATACGGGAAGTTTCTGCATTTGCTGGTGAAACAGTGGAACATAATAATCATCTTCTACTTCCTCCATATCCCACCCCTGCTCCACAGTCCCCTGTTTACTGAGATTCGATCACGAAAATCTATGCTGAATGGAGTAAAAAATGGTGAAACAGCGAAGCATATAAATCAAACCAACACTTCATCCAAAATCAGCTTGAGGGGGAAATTTCCTTGGTGCAGCAGCTAAGGCAGCAATTGCCTTTGTTGGTGTCATATCAGTGCTAAGCCTAGCCGGTTTTGGACCAAATCTTGGAAGCAGAAGAAGTGATCAATTAAGGATGTTGGGCATGTTACAACAACCAGCTACTGAAGAAAAGAACAGAGAGGTTCTCGAATGCCGTACTGGGAGAGTGCTGTTTGTGGAAAATGGTGAATCTCGATGTGTTGTGAAAGAGAGGGTTGCAATTCCTTTCGAAGCAGTAGTTGCAAAACCAGATGTAATTATGGGTGGGGTTAATTTAGTATTGTCTTTTTTCACTTTTAAAATTTTGGTAGATCCATTCTCCATCTTTTGCACATCAAGTTTCTTCATCTTAACTTGTGTTTAAGATCTTGCTCCAATGGCCTATATGAATCATGATTGTTTAATACTGGTGCATGCTGTTAGTTATTTTGAAAAGAGATTTGTTCCCTTAAATTCCTATGCCCAACATAGTTATTTATGAGCCAGTGTGTCTCTTGTTCGGTGAACAAGTTCAAACCATGTTTCCCTTTACCTGCGAAGCCAGTCCCAGAACGTCAGAGGTAAGAGTTGGCTCCGCAACCTTTGGAAAAGCCTACATAGGCATGTTTGAGGACAGCCAAGTTTCTATTTCGCACAGAACGCAACTTCTGAATACAAGCCTTGTTTCGTATCGGACGGACTTGCAAAATCACAAATTTTCAGGACTAGGTTGCGAAAACACCAAAAAAAAAAAAAAATTGTATACTAAGAAAACCCAGCCAACACTCTCGTCTTTTCTCAACCTCTCTCACTCTCATATCTCATCTATCGGCAACAGTCACACTCACAGCAGTTCTCATTCTCGCCTCTCTCTTTCGCTAACTCTCAAACCGTCACAGCACAGCAGCCTCCAAGTCCAATCTTCAACTCTAGCCACAAATACATTCACAAGATTCACAACAGTCTCTCTCTCTCACCATCCGTCCCTCTCATGCTTCAGAAAAACCCAACTCGCCAGCTCCCGACAGGTCGTCGCAGCGTCTAACTCCCTGCTCACTTGGGTTATTTTTTGCCGCTTGTTTTCTGTACATATTTGGACCTGGTTAGGAACGTAACCCTGATGACTGCTTGTTTTTATCATATACTAATAACTTAATGATAATGAGGGTATATTATATATGATGTTTGATTATATTACATTATTACAACTAATTTGTTAGAGACGTGCCAATCAAAATAGACGAGAATTTTATTTAGTATTTGATTGTTTTATTTATTTGTAAGAAGTTCAACAAAATACGTGACTTAAGTATCACACTCCAACCACAATTGGAAAATTTCACATATTAGAGTGCTTCACAATCTGAAAACCTAAAATCTAATTTAACTCCAACTCTGCTACCCTTTGCGCAGCCATGTCTATATTATATCTATGGGAGGACCAACTTCTTATGGGACTGAAATCAAATCTGCTCATTCTTCAATCTAGCTAGTCTCTACTTGAAGCTATGATCTTGGAAGGGAGCGGGAGGGAGAGAATCCAGGTACCCTCTCACAGCTTTGTTTCTATACCTGAAGAAATCATAAAAGAAATTTTGCCACACTTGGCAGTCAAATCAGTTGTGAGATTCAGGTGTGTTTCCAAATCATGGAAGTCTTTGTTCCATGACTCTAGCTTTATTTTCAAGCACACTACGATTGCTATTAACAGAAGTAGGAAAAATCATACGCTGCTTACTATAAACGGAAAACATAGAAGTGATATTGAATACAGGAAATACAGTGAAAAGGATGATTCTTTTGTATGCCAAGAGATTTTTGCTACGCCTCCAATCATAAAATGGGATGGAAACGACCTGCAACAGTGCTGTGGAGGATTGATATACTTATCTTTCCCTCGAGGAGACTGCGTGTTGTGGAATCCTGTTTTGAGGAAACAATTCTGCGTACCAGCTGCCGTCCGTGACGTAACGTCGCAAAGAACTGTAGGCTTTTGGTATGACGAAACTAAGAATGATTACAAGATGATATATGTTGACCATCCAACCAAAACAACAAAGGTTTATGAGCTGAGCAAAAACGAGTGGAGAGGCATTGCCAGCACTCCCCCAGGCAACATATTTTCTCTACGTCCAGTGTTTGTACATGGGTCTTTGCACTGGATTGGAGTTAAGAGGTCCGCATTTTATTGGTTTGTAGTTGTTTTTGATGCAAGCAGTGAGGTATTCAAAGAGATGGAGTTGCCTTTCAATTGTGTACTAATTGGAAACTTATTCCCATTTATCATGTTAGCTCAGCTTGGAGACTCACTTTCCTTTATTTATGGAACTTGGAATCCTACAGTTTGGGACATATGGGTGATGAAAGAGTACGGCGTATCCGAGTCTTGGATCATACAGTTTAGGATTAATTTGGGAGGTAGAGTATTATCGCCGTCCAGGTCTGGCATCGCATTCAGTTTGAGGAAGGACAATGAGATTCTTATAGTAGTAGGTAATGAGATTTTGGTGTTCAATGTTCTTAATGAAACTCCAGTTTCTTGTCATTCCTTCGATTCTCCCCTCAACTCTGTGGACTATAGGTTTGATTTTGCCGAGACATTTGCGTTGTGGGACTATCCCTTATTAACATAGATGAGAGTATGATCTGGGGTATATTACAAGGAATTAGTGCTTAATTTTTGTTTTGATAAATAATTAGTGCTTAATTTTCTCTTGCATTAATACTAGAATTCCATTCTGTGTTATGCACCGGTTTTTTTTTAATATATAGTTTCATTTAAATTGATATAATTAGTTATACCATTTGCAATTGCAAGTATTACGTTCTTCCTTCCGATCATTGAGTGCTTGAAAACAATCACAAAATATTTCTGACGTGGGTTTTCTTATTTCTTCCTTAAAAGCTCGGGTAGGTGTATAATGTGTCTTTATTTATAATAACTTACTATCAATTATTATAAAGAATTTATATCAAATTTGTAAGTATAAAATTTTGTACTGATCGATAAAAATTTTCATATTCTCTCTTTTTTTAAAAAATTTATATGTAACAATATGCATACTTATCAACTTCTCATAAAACTCACAAATTAATATTAATCATCTTTTAATAAATATAAAACTTCCAAAATCAAGTATTAAGAAAATTAGTTATTTACATATTCATAGTTAAATCTAAATATAAATTTAAGTAAAATTAACAATTTTTTTTAAAAGACTTAATAATATATGCATACTTGATCGGTTGATAATATATTATTTCAAATTAAAATTTTTTAATTTTTTAATTTCTTATCAACTTCTAATAATAATATAATGTTACCAATAATATCTTTATCTTAAAAGATAAAATTTTATCTTTTAACAGATAATAAATCTTATCTTTTCTCCTCCATAATCTTTATTTTTATTACTCTATCTTATTACTCTCAATCCTAATAGATAACAAATTTTGTGTTTAAACAAAGACCAAGTGAAAATAGATTTTAAATCAATATTCAACATTATCATTAGGTTTTGTGGTCTTGGAGCCAACTCCTTAAAGCTTATATATAATGTGCGTGTTTAGATTTCATCTTTTTTTTTTTGAACACGCTATTTACAAGAGGGGTTAGCAGGAAATCGAACCTGAGACCTAACCGAAATCAAGCCTCGCTTTCAACCATGGAGCCACACCCCTTGAGGGTAGATTTCATCATTTAGGACATGTTAATTCATTATTATAATGACCAATACCCACAACTTTCTTGCTTGTACCAATCTACAAGTTACAGATTCCAAAATGATTTTAGCTTACTTGAAAAAGCCGTATACATTATAGTCAACGATTGAGGAGACCTACAATTTAATATGAAGGTTCCAATTATTGGATTTGTTAAGCATGTGAATAATTTTTATTTATTTTATTTGTCTTATTTGATTTATTTTAATATAATAAATTATATAATTGTTGAGCTTGATTTGCCCTACCTGACCAAGTTTCAAATCATCAAAATTTGATCTAAACACTTATATAAATCTTCGGATAGGTTTAAACCTAACTGGTCCATTGCCATCTTTAATTAGACAAAATATATAGCTTAATTTTTAATCAGCCTCTCCGTTCAAAGGAAAAACATACTCCATGAACATAAACTTCAATACTAAGAATTTGCCCGGGTAGCCTAGCGGTAGAAAGGAGGAGAGGATTGTGTGAAGGTCGTGGATTTAAACCTTGAGAAGAGCAGCCTTTATTTAAGGTGATGTAATCTTCTTGGTAGTGGCTCATTTTTTGAAGAAGGTATCTCTGATACTATCTAGGATTAGACCCAGATTTACCTATTTATGAGTTTGAGTGGGTGGCTTATAGGTTCCAAGATAGTGAACCTTCAAAAAAAAAAAAAAACTAAGGTAATTTTATTCACATCATAGCTAAGTACATAGACCTTTTTTTTTTTTGGACGAAAGTACATAGACTTAGTTTATTTACATTGTTTGATTTCATTTATCTCATATAACTAAGATATAAAAGAAAATTGTGAATAGTGAATTGCAATATCAAACTTACAGTCTATTTTGTATTTTGTTATCATAATTATATCTATTTTGATATTACTTATTTCCCAAAAAAATTATATCTATATTCCGGTGCAGTCGATCAATTTAAAATCTTGGATATATCGGATAAGCCTAAATAGCTAGAGATACCTTGCTGCTTCAAGCTTTTGAAATGAAGGACGCAACAAACCCTGCAACAAGAGCCGATGGATCTCCTAAGACTGCCGATACAACAACTTGCATAGCCAATCCAGCCACTTCTGCACATTTTTTCACCTTACCTTTGCTCTTGTCGTGAGGAGCTAAGAGGGTACTTTTCAAACTAGGAATTCTATGCTCCACCCTCCTAGTTGTCATGGTCGTTGAGTTTGTGTTCTTTTCCAGATCAGAACGTGGAGGGTATAATTGATCCCAGTTCTCAACCAGCATGTCCTTAACACAAGCCACATGCAGATTATACTTCTTGCAGCTTGACCTGTAACTCCAACTCCTCCCTTTACGTCCACATTTGAGACACGAAGCACTCTCCTTCCCGTTCAAGTACAGCTTCACTTCACCATCATCAAGCACCATAGGCAACTTTGCACAACAAGGGTGGAGATCAAATTCACAGTCCCTGCAATGGTAAACAAAACCGGTAACGTATCTTTCGCATGCGTTGCAGAAACGGGGACTGTCTCCAGGTGGTTTGGATAAGAATTGCAAAGAACATTTGGTGTAAAAAGGGTGGTTGATTGAAGAATATGGGACTGCACAGTGCATATGAAGGTCAAAGTTGCAGATTGAACATCTGTAGCGCGAACCTATGCCTACTTCCTTGCAACCATCGCACTTGAATGGGAATTCAGAGTACTCGAACTTCAGTGTGTGTTGGGGGTGGTAGTAATGTGATATTTCACTGTATTTCATCTTCGTCTTGGTGAGCTCTCTGACAATGGAGATGACCTAATTCTGCCAAATGGAGACTTACATATAGGGATGGTTATTACAGTATGGATTGAAAAAGAGTGAAAATAAAGAAATAATTTTAAAATGATTAGAGGGAGACAGAGTTGGATTAAGCTTTCTAATTAGGTTTCTGAACACTTCATCTTGATATTGAAGCCAAGTAAGGAATCATTCTCGATGGTATTGCTGATGGTGGCCGGTAATGTTGCATTGCTGCGTTTATATGAATCTCGTTACAAGAAGGCGTAAGCTAATCGGACACAAGGCGTATATCTGGCGATTCAAACAAATAATAATTGGACCCAATCGGACACAAGGCGTATATCTGGTGATTCAAACAAATAATAATTGGACAGCGTTCCACTTGAGAATATATGCTTTTTTCTTTTTTTCGTTGATTCTAATCTACAACTGCGCGAAGAGATACAGATGAATAAATTCCTGTTTTGGCTGAAGACAAAGAATCCTGTCCTTGAACAGTAGTAGTTCTCATAGTTTTGTAGTTCCCCAACTTTGAAAAAGTAGAGGCAACAGGAGTTGCGTGAGGGTAATATCTATCTGAAACTTATCAACTTTACGTAGGATCCAACTACGTACTTAATTGTTGGTAATTATTTATAGTCAATTTTATTAAATTACCACAAAATATTTTTCAATATATACATAACAATAATTGTTATTTTGAATTCGAATTCTAAAATCAAAGTTACCTAACAATATTGATCAAGACGAAATCAAGATCAGGGTATGAATAAAGATGGCAATGGCCACATAATGGGTTAATTTTGTCAACTTTTTAAAATTCAGATCTATTTAAGACTTAAATTTTTTATATTATTTTATTTAAGATAATTAGATCTAAGCTTACACCGATCTATTAAAAATAATTGAATCTTAGCTACGCCGCTCATCTCCACCAAATTTTGTTGTCATCTGAATTCACCAGGAAAGGATAGGTAAATGGTTGATTGAGGAACTTAGGATTTTCTTCTTTTCATATAACTTTTCAACATTTTGCAGTGGTTAATTTTTTCTGGTCCGACTCATATTAGCATTTATTATATAGTCGCAATTGCAATATAAAATAACAATGTAACAATATTGAAAATAAATATAACAGAAG
>JANZXV010000212.1:31901594-31919403 GCA_027576455.1 Erythroxylum roigii | reverse complement strand
TTTAAATTTGTTAAAATGCTTTAAATTTAGACATATATGTGAATTAATAAAGTATTAAAGCATAGCTTCTTAATCATATATTAATGAACAAATTTAGAATTTAATTATAAGTTATCAAAGCCTAACTTGCAACTATTTTGTTTATTTATACCTTTATAATTTTTTAAAGTTATATCCTTATAAATAATTTTACACATAAATAACTAATACTAAATAGTTAATTTTATCAAATATCAAATAACAAACAGTTAATATAATTTATTGATTAAATTAACTTATATAATCAACTACCGGTTAACAGCTGGTTGCGCTGTTGGAATCAGGTCTAACCTACGAGTTTACTTAGAAGCTGAGTGTGTCTTGGCTCTTGTCTCCGTTCTCCAATGGTGTGTACAATTTTCAAGCACTTCTTTGTCTCTCCCTCTAAACCCCACGCTCTTTCCGTCTTACTCTCTTCCTCTCTCTCCACCGCATCTCCGCTGTCCGACCAAACCCCTCTAGTTGCCGACGTCGTTACTCTGCTCACCCACCACCGTTCCAAGTCCCGTTGGAGCCACCTCCGCAACCACCTCACCTCCACCACCACAAACAAGCTCACGCCTTTCACTTTTTCTCAAATTGCGCTCCACCTGAAATCCAACCCTCACCTCGCTCTCAATTTCTTCAACTTCACTCTTCGCAACTCTCTCTGTGACCACGATCTTCGCTCTTACTCAACCATTATTCACCTTCTTTCTCGCGCACGCCTTAAGTCGCGTGCCCAGCACGTGATCCGAGATGCGCTAGTGCAATCTGTGTTGTTTGGCCACGGTGATCCACCTGTGAAGTTGTTTGAGGTGTTAGTCAGAACGTATAGGGACTGTGACTCCGCTCCGTTTGTGTTTGATTTGTTGATTAAGTCTTGTTTAGATATGAAAAAGATTGATGGATCTATTCGTATTGTTAGGATGCTCAGGTCTCGTGGGATTAGCCCACAAGTTAGTACTTGTAACTCGCTGATTTCTTCAGTTTCGCAGTGTAAAGGGTCGTATGCAGGTTATGGGGTTTTCAGGGAGGTTTTTTCCTTGGAGAGTGATGAGGGTGAAAGTGAGGTGAAACGGGTGGTTAGAGTTAGGCCTAATGTGAATAGTTTTAATTCTTTGATGGTTGGATTTTATAGGGATGGTGATATGGAGATGGTGGAGGAGATGTGGAGTGAAATGGGAAGATTTGGTTGTGCTGCGAATGAGTACAGTTATAGCATTTTGATGGCAGTGTTTTGTGATGGTGGAAGGATGCAAGAAGCTGAGAAGATATGGAAAGAAATAAGAGTAAATGGAATTAGGCCTGATCTTGTTGCTTACAATACGATTATTGGAGGATTTTGCAAGACTGGGGAGGTTGGAAAAGCCGAGGATTTCGTGAGAGAAATGGGGTTGAGTGGAATTGGAAGCACTAGTGTTACACTGGAGCATCTGATGAATGGGTATTGTAAAGTTGGGGACTTTGATTCTGCAATACTAGTGTATAAGGATATGATTAGGAAGAAATTTAGGGCTGAAGCTGTAACAATAGATGCGTTGATTGGAGGCCTTTGTGAAAAGAAAAGGCTTCCTGAAGCTTTGAAGATCTTAAGGTTTGCAACAAGAGATGCATGTTTTTATCCTAGTAGGATGAGTTATGAGTTTTTGATAAAAGGGTTGTGTGATGAGGGGAACATGAATGAAGCACTGAAGCTTCAGGCAGAGATGGTTGGCAAAGGATTTGAACCAAATTCAGGAATTTATGAAGCTTTTATTGAAGGTTACAGAAACTTGGGGAACGAGGAAATGGTGTCAATGTTGGGGAAGGAAATCTCTGAACTTGAAAAGCAGCAGGAAGAATAGTAATGGGTGTTCAATCATTACAAGTCACTAGTCAAACCGTCTAAGCCATGCTAATAGCATAAAAGGGCTAGGGAACATGACATAATCTCCCCGAAAGTTGCTAGTCTCATGGAGATGGTTTCAATGTTGGGAAACTAGGAAATGGAGCTCCAAAGCCAATGAAGGAAATCTCTAGATTTGAAAAGCAGCAGGAAGTGTAGTAGCAGGCCTTCAATCGTGAGAAGTCAGGAATCTGGCCTTTAGCCATGCTAATAGCATGAAAAAGCCATGAACATATTTTCATCTCCCTGAAAGTTGCTAGGTCCTGTGCTATTCGTGCAGTTTTAAGAGCATTTATCTAATATGCTTGATTGTGCTTTGCAGGGGTGTATTCTTTTGGTTATTTAAAAGATTTTGGGCTAGGACATGGCTTTGTTCATCTACTGACAAGGTACAATGCTATTTTAGTTGCTTATAGATCACCTTAAACATAGGATACAAATACAATGAATACATTCTGTTATGTAACAGACAAGAACACACATAATCAATGTATTGATGCTCTCGAAAAGAGATTTTATTGCAGAATTTCAGTGCAGGATGGTATTGTTAGAATGAAGGCTGATATTAGAAGATGATGAATTTCCTTTGTATGCTTTGTGGAGCATATTCATTCTACAAAAAGGATTTGCATATAAGCTTTATGAACCTTCTGTCCAATGCTTTTGGAAATCAATATTTAAACACATTTGTTTATTCACGTAAACCCAAATGTATTATTCTTGCAGGTACTTGATTGCTCTCGCTGACAGATTAAAATGAGATATCTGTTATGACTTCAGATGCTCTCATTTTTCTGGTGCATCAACAGGAGAAGTCCACCAACATTTTTACTTTGTAAACTAAGGCCCTTAGCAAGAGTATAATTACAGGATAGGAACTTATTAAATCAGAGGTTGATTCCTGGTCAGTTTTCGCAATTCTCTTTTCTTTGAATGTATCGTCCATATGAAAAGAAGATACTCTTTGTATTTTTTTCTTTATAAGCCGATTCGAGTCGCGGCTAACTTTTATTTTTGTCAAACAAACCAGGATAAGTAGATACTCCGCTGTTGTAATCTGTCAGGAACGTATTTAACGAATGTAACAGATACGAGGAATGCCAGTCTCGACAAAAATTTTAGTAAAAGCCATGGCACCACATTGATCTGATGGGGCTCGGGTACTACATTCATGGAATTCCCAAAGTAAAAGGAAGATATTGAACTATGCTGATAAATATATTGTCATTGGGAAATCGTCTGATTGAACCCACTCGATGGGAGTTTAAAATTTGTTGCACTGAAGTAGTGGTGGTATGGGCGGAGTGGATGATTAATATGGAAACCGTGGAAAGCCGAGAATTGCCTGAAGCCTCTACCACTCATGAAGATGATGTCGTTATTATTGTCAAGAGATTCATTAGAAACACTGGAAGATGACGGTTCAGATGATGGTGGAGGCAAGGGCGCAACCTTTGGCGAGAATACAAGTTGTAAACTGGATTGCAAAACCTGAATATTCTCTTCACGTGCAGTACTCAGCAATTCATCAGCAACTCCACGCAATGCTCGTACTCTTTGAACTGTCAACTGCATCAAGGACATGCCGAACATCGTGACCAACCTTTCTGATTCTCTGATAAGGTCAATAATCCTGCCTGGTGTGTTAGCAGTCACTTGTGCAACCTCATTCAGATTGGCATCAACATTATCTATGTCCGAAGACAATTCCTAACATTATCAAGTTGTTGGGGCTATAGAATTGCAAGCGCCGGATAAGCTATGCCTTTGTTCCAAACATCTACTACAGGAATTTTCTGGCCCCTTGGCCACATCCAACTATTTCAATAACGACCATAACGTATTTGCTGGAAAATTGGGCGGAGTTCGATTGCATGCTATAAAATATTTTTATTTGATTTTCCAAAAAAATAAGATTGCTTTAAATCTATAGCATGGTTGATAAACAAAACATAATAAAGTATAAATCATAATTCATACTTTATTGTTAAACTTAAACTTTTTTTTTCCTTTTAACCATTTTTGATATTGATTCATCTTAACCACTATGTATCTACTTTCTAATGGTATTTACAAAACATATTGAGAGAATTTTATCATTGTTGTAAAGAGAGTGAGATAAGAAGTACTAGCTCTTTTGAAGTTTAAGTTTATTTATAATAAGTCTTAGATTTTAGTAATTTAATTAAAATAAAATTATAATTATAATAATTCTTATTAAGTATCAATTGAGCTTAAATAATATTGAATATCACATATTTGATAAAAGTTTCTCAAATTTTACGATCAAGTTTTACTTAAATGGACAATGGATATAAATTGTAATCTTAAATCATAATTAAGATTAGATAAATTAAACTTCTTTAATTCTCTGATTAAATAACCTATATATCATAAATTAAAATTGGCATCTAGCAATACAACATGACTACTCAAATATTTAAAAATGTTAAAATAGTTCTAACTAATCTTTTCGTGCATGATTTTTTCATATAATTCAATCATTTTATCACACAATTTTTTGATTAAATATAGAGCATATAATTAATGCTATTATATTTGAGTAATCATTTTAGTTCTCCATCTTTAATAATTGATTTAATTAATGACATTTAGAAAATATTTTAAAAGTGTCATTATACCTTAATCAAAGATTTTTCAAATCAATACTAATTAAGAACAATGGAACATTTATACTAAATTACTAAAAAAAATAGGTTTTAGTGACGTAAAATAAAGATTTTTCGCGAGAAACAAATTTGATGACAGAAATTACCGATAGAAAGAGTCACCGGAGAAACAGCTGTAAGTAAAATTTAGCCATGGATAAAATAAATCCATCGTAAATTTAGCGACGAAATTTTACATTTCTGTTGCTAAATTAAGGTAAATTTACCAACAAATTTAGAATATTCCGTTGCTAATTTGCCGATGGAATCACAATATTCTGTCGATGAATTTAGTGAATTAGTGACGGTAAGATGGCGTTTTGTCGCTAAATTTACCGACGGAATATATCATTCTAATGCTAAGTTACCGACAAAAAATATTATACGTCGCAAAATATTTACCTATGAAATATATTATTCTATCGGGAACTTAACGACGAAGTTATATATTCTGTCGGTAACTTAGCGTAAGAATGATATATTTCATCGGTAACTTACTGACAAAATATAACACTATGTCGCTAATTAGCGATGAAATATTGTATTTTTGTTGAGAAATTTAATTATGATAAATTTCAACTGTCATTTCTCACTTCCTACATGAGTTTTATATTGATAATCTTATGTTTTTTAATACATTTAATTCCTGTAAATAATATAACATTGATTAATAAATGTAAAGTAAACACTATCCTGAATGGTACAAACAAAAATTTAGGAGACTATCAAATACGTTCACTTATCCAGAAGCTATACAGGTGGTGTAAGCGGATGCTCTGATTGCTGCGATGAGGTCCTGTTCTTATCCTTCAACTTGTCCATCTCATTACGGAGCTGAGTTATGTACTCCATCAGCCTCTCTACTGTGCTCTTAAGCTGAAGGACTCTCTCATTTGATGCGGACTGCCTATTAGATGCAACAATAGTAGATGTGGAGGATTGCGAATAACATGTGTTTGTAAATGAACCTAAGCTGAAAATCCACCCACTGCATTCCCTACCACCCACTACATTAAGATATACATGGCTCTCATCAATAGTTTCTGAATTCTAATCTTTGGACCATTTATATATGCAAATTAAGAATATGCATAGTGAATAAAAGCTTCAATTCTTTAAAAAAAATCAAGATTAACGAAACCATCGGGTGTTAATCATCTATACAGCTAAGATTTATCAACATTACTCATTTTTGCAAAACTATTATTTTAAAAAATGATTTCATAGTTAGTATCCTTCATTTCTCCTAAGTTTATTGAACATTTAATCTTTACTTTACAGAACATCCCCTAAGTTTTTACAGGTCTCTCTCCATTTCCCCTTCAAATTGAAACCAACCTATTCCACCATATGAGTTCATAATTAGAAAAGTCAACATATGTGAGTATTAGTCAAATAAAACAATATGCCAACTAAGCACTACGGTACATGACATTGTTTACACTTATGAATTGATAAAGTAAGTTCTCGTTATGACTCCTAGGCTCATGGAAATTTTCACCGATAAGTCTTATAAGAGCTGCATCATGAGTTTCTAGCCTATATACCATCATAGGGGTTTATTATACAAAGAATTGTCATGTCAATTACGTGAATTTTTTATGTTAATACGAAGTTTGAATTAATCACCTATAAGTTCAAGTCTTTGTGCTTCAATTTAAACTATGCCCACAGATAAATATTTAGACTATTAAAACCCAGCCTAAAATCTCATCAATCATTGTTATAGGTAAAATTGGAAAGAATAACACAAAATCGATCACATTGTAAACATTATTTAGTTGAACGACTTACCTTGATAGACAGACAATCGCAAACTACAAAGAAGACGAATGAGGTTGGACAATTATCGATGCTCTTCAACACAGAACACGGCCTACAAGAAATACAATAAACAAAAATATAAAAATTAAGGATCATACCATTGGAAAAGCTAATATAATCACAAACCTATGAGATGTAGATGAATGAGTTACATGAAAAGGAGCTTACTCCAACAATAAGAGGTGGTTTCTAAAGTCTCTAAAATGGAGGAAAATTATATATAAGACCTATATAAGTGAGAGTAACGAGGATGAGCTATACATTGGAAGTGGGGCTATGAGAGACACAGCTTTCTTTAAGCTTAAGCACTCCATTTTAAATTGACCAATTTATGGTCCAACAGGAAGCGTTCTTTTGCGTTAAATCTTAATTATTTTGTTACTTTTTGTTTCCTATAAAAGGGAGCATTATGACTGAGCCTATGCAGTTGATTATACTTTTAGTGATTAAGTTAATTCTTCTCTTCTCTTTCTCTCTCTCTGTACATGTGTATGTGAGTATATTATGTCATTTTGATAGCACATTTTGTTGAACTCTGAAATATAGTTCAACATTAATCCAGCCCAGTTGATCTTACGAGAGCAAAAATCCCATTCATGAAACGAGCGGAGCGTAGGCAAGAGAATGGTCGAAGATGCTTCGGGGGTCTAACATTGGCCCTTAGATTTGCTGTGAGGGTGCTCTTCTCGGGTTGTCCCCTGGGATCCACCACAGGTTGGGTTTGAGCGAGAGCCTTGCGATGGGATTCTCTTTTTCTTTTTAACATGAATTATTAAAAAAAAAAAAGTAAGTTAAAGTTCTATAAGCCTGCCAATCATATTTCCTCCCTTTTTGTCTGATTTTCTTATGCCTTATTAAATTGAGTTTTTCAAAACTATTATCAAGTAAATTGACATAACTGGACGCATTTTATGTTTCAACAAAATTAGGGACATGTGGATTTATATTTAACTAAGAATTTTTTTTAAAACTTGTCCCTACATTAAAATTGACTTTTATTTTTGTGTTCATTTTTAATTAGATTCATAATTAAACTTATAACTGAAAAGTAATTTAGATTTTTTAGAGTCTAAAACTCAAGATAGGTATTAAATAAAGATGAAAATATTACATTGAACAAAAATGTGCTTACTTTATTTGCGAAGAGATTTTGGTGTGAAGAAGAAAAGAAAGATAGAGTTGTTATCAATTTCATTAGTGACATCTACATCAGTCTACTTATAGATATTTTTAAATAGCAATAGGGAAATGCAAATGGATTTTTTGAAGCTATCATATATGCACTTAATTATTCATAAAAGTTTTTATTTATTATTTTTGAATCTAATAATGGTGTTATGCCTTAAAGTGTTAGACTAGTAAATAATTCAAAGCCAACTTAGGGAAGACAAAATGATGATTAATCAAATGATGCATGGTATACGTTGTACTTGATTTTAGTTTTTTATTTACGGCAATTAAAGTGGCTTTGATTTGTTAAAACTATATGTAAGTTGCTTTATCTAAGATTTGTTGTTCTTTCCGACTAATGTTGTGATAAAGAGATGTCAACTTTTTTTAATAGTTTTATTGCAGTATAATTGGCCTTGTCTTGCTTTTTATACATGACATCTTTGTTCAAAATGGTTTGTACTATATTCGATTGGTTGAGTGGAATATGGATCTTCATATTATAAATTAGAATTTGAACAGAAAAAATCTTTGAGATTTCTTTGTTTTCTCTTTTTGGCCCCTTTATGAAATAAATTATAATTAGATGAAGTATTTTATTAGGTTTCTCACATTTTAGCACTATATTAATTATTTAACTTTATATTGTGTCCTTAAATTTATGGTTGCATGTTATAATTGTAGGTTTATAATTTCCTGGGCCTCTTATTAATGCTACTATAAGTTTTAGTGTTTTAGTTAATGTTCATAATGAATTTGAAGAAAATTTTGTGAAGACTTAATAGGTCAAGTTGTGTCACTTCTCTTTGTTTTTGGTTATTTGGCTTGATGTTTATTAGTATAAAAGTTCATGAGGTTCTTCTTAGAAGATTGAGTTATATTTTTTTTAGTGACATGATGATTCTTACAATATTTTAAGAATATACTTTTTTATATACATTATACTTATGTAATGCTTCTATTAACATTTTCACATCTTTTTACTTAATTTGGTTGTTTAAGAACCTATTATGTCATCTAAGATTATATGAATGTTCCTAAACGCTCATGGGGTTGGGATATTGTATCTTGATATAGATTGTATTGGTTTTATGTCGTAGAATTTCATTTTCTTTATAATTTTAAATGGTTGTTAAGTGATTGGGATTCTTCACATAAAAGGAAAGGCCTTCACATTAAACACAATAGATATAATACTATTCAAATGGTTTTGATTTGTATTTGGAATTAAGTAAGAGTAAATTGATAAAAAGACAAGATCAATGATGTTAACTTTTGATATTTTTTTTAATCAAATGTACCCCAAAATAATTCTACTAAATTGATCTACCATTATAAGATAGTTATTGGTGACCAGAAAAAATTGGTGTTGACACAAGCCCCCAAGTGTCCATTTGAACTAATTCAAAACAATAAGAACTAGCAATTATACTAGAAGAGAAATGCAATACTCGTTTCTTAGACATTGGAAAACATCAAGGACAAAGTTGGGATTAAAAGCAATAAAAACATCAAGGACAAAGTTGGGATTAAAAGCAATAAAAACATCAACAAATTGTACTAGTTTCAATATAGGAATTAAGGCAATTCCATTCTATAATTTCATAAATTGAACTTAATAATATTATTTCATTAAATCAAAGAAAGCAAGAGATGTTTTAGATTTAGTTTTGATGGCTGATGAGGGGTGATGATGAAATTAGATTGGTATGACATGTATTCAAGTGATATAAGCCTTACATTGTTCTATCCAAACCAATTATATTCCAAGTTTTTAGGTTCTATATCTAGCAAAAGTTTGATTATAATTAGAAAAATAATGAGATCCTTTTATCAATTTTCTAACAGATAACAAATTTAAATAAAGAGATGGTAATAATAGAACTCTTATTAGAATAAATATGGGTGATAGTTGCATTGTCGCATAAGTTTCTTGAGCCTTCAGATTAGAAAGCATATGGACAAACATGTTTTCAATAGGTTGTGCAAAAATAAAAGTAGTCACAAGATATGAAATATAATTTTATTTGAAGTCTAATGACCCTTTGTTTGAGAAAACAAGTGAAAGCAAACCTAAAAGTTAATTGCTTAACTTTTATTTTCTTCAGTTTGTTTTTTCTCTATTTTTTTTTACACTTCAACTGTATTAACGTATCTCTCATTTGAAATGTAGACAACTAAAACAGAGCATAAGTTCATCATAAATGAAGGGCACATTGTTTGATATAGATTTAGACATTTCATCGAACATTTCGCGGGCAACTTGAGGTCATCTCTAAATAATAAAAAATCACTTTATTTTTCCATTATTCATCGACATAAACATGTTCAAACACATTATTCACCAACTACAGTTCAAATAACACACAATACCCAAACCAACATTCATATATAATAACCTACACTTAACTGACGAGAGCAAAGCATGAACGATGGACGAGAGTGAAGGACAAATGAAGACCGATGATGATATAGCAGAAAACGACGAAGAAAGAAGACGATGGATGAGGGGGTTTCGGGTAGGTTTAAAGTTAAACGAAAATGATGTCATTTGGTGTTAAACCAAACGATGTCATTTTCTTTTTAATAAAAATGTTGAAGCCGAAGCTAACGACAACGTTTAATTCAATTTTACAAATGGAATGATAATTCCATCAGTAAATTACCAACAGACATTGCTTCTGTCTATACACCTCGATGCTTATTTTTGCTACCAACCATTGCCACCTACTTTACTGACAGCCATCGCTCTTCCGTCGCTATATTTCATCAGTAAAATTACAGGGATAATTTCCCTTTGCCTTTACCGATGGATTTTTTGTCCTTCGCAAAATATCATTTTGTTCGACAATGTTACCGACGAAAATTCTATTTCCATCGCTAATTTACTACAGCCTTGTTTTCATTGGTAATGTTCCGTCGGTAATTTGTAATTTTCTTGTAGTGAATGAAAAATATATTATGGCTTGATTAGCAATTAATGTTGTATATGAACCTTTCCAATCTTAAAATAATATTGTTCTAAGTACAATATACCTTAACTAGGACTTATTTCTAAAGTTAATCCAAATAACCTTGAACTCAAATATTAACTCATACATATAATAATAGATATTTTTAATACTTCACAAGTATTTTATATCTTAAATACAAAATATCTTTGGTACATTAATCTATATATTTGGACTTAGAATATGAAAACAACTTATGTATCTATATCCATATAGACCTAATTATCAAAATTAGGTTGTTAAATTTTCATATCCAATAAGAGTTGTCCTTGGACAATCAAAAATGCAATAATTGAAAATATCAATTATTATTCTTTATAAGCAATATACCTTTACATACGCCCACTAAAGAAGATAACTAAACTCTGATTAACCTTCCTAAAAAGATGATAAATTTCACAATCACCTTCAACACACACTCTTTGAATTCATCATGAAAGTGAATCTTTAATTAATATCTAATTACCTTTCAACTATACGATAAATATATCAATAAAGGCATTAATTTTAATTGGATGTATTGTCATAAGATTTGAACCTTTCAAATGTTATCTTCCTCTCACTATCTATATTGAGAATAATTCTCTTATAAGTATTCATTAAAAAAATAGTTTGTTCAATGGGATTTGGAAGATTGTATCCAACATTTTGGATATCTTATAATCTTTTATTATTCTACTTAATTATAAACTTTTTAGATAATGTGTTTCAACTAAGCATCACATCCCAAAATTATTTACTTTGACTTTTTTAAATTCTTACAATTCTATATCTTATATGAAATCATTCTAGTTGATTTTATTGGAACTAATGAAGGTAATTGCATCACACAATATCTCATATTGTGTTTTTTCCTTACAAAGAATTATACTATTATGGAATTTATTTATAGAGGTATTCGCTAGATAATCTTATTCCATATTGATAACCGAAATATTTACATCTCACCACATCAATCTCATCAAAGTATGTTCGCATTCTAAATGCCTAATTTCTACTTAAATTTAAATTATTTGAACTTTCTAAAATTTTAAATAAATATTTCATTTAATACATATGACTATATCTCATAAAGTTATTAGTAAATTTAATGAAATACAAATATCATTCTTTTATGAATTGTTATTACATCTAACATATCACATATATAAAATTTAACAATTCAATATCATCATCATCTTTTTACCACAGGTTAATGTGGTTATTCTCCAACTTAACAAGTTTCATAAGTTTAATATGATTCATAATTAAAACGATACATATATATCCTTTTATATAACTTTATAATTCTCATTATGTTGATATAACTAATATGACATAAAAGGATACTCTCAATTATCTTACTTTGTATTCTTGTCACTTATGTTAATTATAAGTAGGCTTAGCACTAGGCCTGAGCTTAGCATGATCAACTCTTGTTGGATGAGTTAACTTCGGGTCGGGTCGGGTCAAGATGGGCAATTTTGCCAAGCCTAATTATAAGTCTCCCTTAATCCAACATATACAAACTATATGCATAAACTTAAATCAACTACTTTTACTCAACAATTTATTTTTTAATCATGTCTTGAACATTATAATAATGTTAAATTAAAATTTAGTATCGAACACTCAAAAGTATGAATTAGAAATATATGTGATATCATATCTCGTCTTAGTAAGAAAAATTTTGCAATCATTTCTCTTCCAATGATAATAATTATCATACTATACCAAATGTCTTTAATTGTAGTCCATGTTTATGCTTCTTATAGGCTAAATTGAGTGAAACTTCATCAAGGTACTATACCTTTTAGGTCTACTTGCATTATGCTATCTCAATGTTGAAAACCATTTTACATAGTGTGCTTAAAAGTTTATGTGACAGACCTTTTACATTTTATTAATATCCAATGTCAATAGAATAATAATTAGGAACAATTTAGGGATAAAACATAAATGCAATATATCTCATAATTATGATTTCACTATAATTTCATTTGCATTCTACATTTTTACATGGATTATACCATATACATTTGAATATATATAAGATAAAGAATGTCTTTAAATAATTATGTTACTAAATTATAACCAACCGAGGTTGTAAGGCAAAAACTAACAATATCTACTAACACCATTTCCACTTCCAAATACAATATGATTAGCCTAAAGGATCTTATTATTTGAACATCTTATTTTATTGTATCAACATGATCTTTGATACAATTATATGGCTTCTTAATTGATGAAGTAAAATTGGAATTAAAAGATTTTCAAATATTTAAGTACATGTTTGCAAGTTTATGAATTAAACTTTTTCTCTTGAAAGCAATATAAAGAGCATTATAAGGACTTGAATACTACTAGAAAACTATTTTTAATAGGACTGGTAATAAGTCGTATTAAACTTGAAAAGCTTATGAATCAGGGGTTATATGAATTTATAGGCTTAGACCAAATAACTTAAGTCATACCATATGAGAGTGAAGACAACATCTATTTTATCAATTATTTCTTCAATTATTGAACAAAATGATGTAATTTTATTCAAATCATTTCGGATCAAACCCGACCCTAGGTTAATTAAACTCAAATTTAGTCTTTTGACTTTAATTAGAGTAGATTAAGTTGAGCCAATTTTGTTATCACAATCTTTAGAACTTGAAAAGACTATTAAATTAGGCCTTGTCAGAATTTTTGGGCTTGGATCAAACAATTCAAGTCATACTTGTTCAATATGAGAGTCAAAACATCTTTTTATCAATTACTTCTAAAATTATTAAACAAAATGATGTAATTTCATTTGAACCTATTCAGATCAAACCCGACTCTAAGTTAAGTCAACTCGAATTTAGTCTATTGACCTTAAATTAGAGTAGAATAAGTTGAGCCAATTTTGCCATTCTAATCTTTAAGATCCTTCACTGATAAGTCATATGATAAATTAGTAAGGTATGAAATTTAAGGAAGGTTACCACTCTCTTAATTTACTCACAAAAAATAAAAATAAAACAAAAACATTAATTTTGTCATTCTATTTTATAAAGTAGTGTTTAGGTATAAATTGAGTCCGATACGCACATTTGAAGTAAAATAATGGCCTATTAGGTAGACCTTTGGAACACTATTTTATTATAAAAGTTATCAAACAATGAAGATAAAACTTTGTCCATCCTTACGGATTACTTCAAAACTCAGTTGAACAACCAAAGCAGCGCAAATCGCTTTGACTATCAAACTATCGTCTAGCTAGGTCAGTCAGATAGCATTCCTCAAGGTTTGCAAAAGTTTCAAGTTCAGCCAGCAAACTGAGTCATCTGATAATTAATTTTAAAGACATGGCAAAGTCTCAATCACAACACTTTTCAAATGCAGAAAGGAGTCCCAAGTCTTCCCATTACCAAGATAGTTGCATACAATACCATTAAGACATTTATTTCGATAGTTTATAATTTTGTAGTCTTCTTCTTGGACGATCTTGTGATGCTACTACACCTAATACTTTTCCAAGAAAATCAATGGCCTCTTTTAAAACCGTCCTAAAGAATATGATGCATTGACGTTTGGTAAGGAAACGGGAGTCATAGTGGAGGCTTGTTGACTTGCCATGAGTCATGTCTTGTTTAGACTACATTGCAAGTAGGGAAGAAAAAGAACATTAGTACTGAGACTGGGGCCAGAGAGGAACATTCCCAAGTGTTTAAGCAAACAGTAGAGAGCAGCAAAACCTAAAAATAGTTCCAACAGTTTATGGCAAACTAACTTCAGCGACTAGCATGGTACGTTTGTCTGGTTCTGCCGCCCACAACTCATCAGTAGCCTTACCTCTATGCTTGTCTGCACCAATTCAGCTTTGAATTGGCTGCTAGATTGTGTTATTCTCATTTTCCAACGAAAAATGAACATTAACAACAGTTAATCGAGTAAGATATTCTTGTGCCGTACAGAAGATCGCTCGCTTTCAGGTGAAAGGGAGAAGAAAGTTTAAATGTCATTCAATCATCAGCGTAGCACACTGTAACAAAGTTGAGTTTTTGCCTTGTATTTTTTTTTATAGCTAAAAGTCAATTTTTGGCGACAATTTTCAAAAACATTGCAAAGCCTTTCCGTTTTATAACATTTTACAAAAGTGTCGCTAATTGCAAGCCTTTCGGCACATGGTTTATTGTTTTTGTCCCCAAAGGGCTATCCTTGGGTGACGACCTTGTAAATCGTGGCCAAAAGCTTAAATAACAAAATAATTATTTTATTTATAATTATGAATTGACTAATTTTGACTTGATCATTTAGTGTCTGAATATCATGTTGAGAAAATTCAAATTTAATATTATTAAAAATGATTGAAAGTATAAAAATAAATTTATTTAACAAAAATGTCAAATCATTTCAATAATGTATGATACTATAAACTCAAAATTAACTAATATTACATTGATTTATATTTTTTCTCTTTTAAATTATATGATTTGATAATTATATATAGTATCACAAAATTTTCAAATAATTTTAACATAAAATTTTAATACAATGATTTATTATTCTTACATAAAAAACAATAAATATTGATATATGGTAAGTAATACAAGATTTTAATTAGAAGTTTAACAATTCTTACAGACAAAACAATAAATAGAGTTTCACGCCTATTCCTTCGAAAAGAAAAAAATAATTAATTTTCTAAATTCCAAATGACATGAGACTCAGTAAATAACGTAAAGGAGTTCCTTATGTCTAGATTATCAAGAAGGCCCCTTGCACGTTCGAAGGCATTAATTGAAATAGTGAAAGATTTTCCCCCAAGAGTTGGTTTATTGACACTCTCTTTCAACAATTTTTTGGTTTTAACTAAACTAGTAAAAGATAAAGTCAATGATTTCCTAGATGTAGTATAGATTGCTGAATTAGTTGAATCACACATACCATGCATTTCACTTGAGGAACAAACAGTATATAAATTAAAAAGCTAAATCAAATGGTCTAAGGAATCCAAATTCGAACACATGCATAAATGATTGAATGACTCCATCATCATCACAATGAACAGACATGGTTTTTTATATCAACAACTGTTCCAAATCAACCATTTTCCCTAATCCTATATGGGCCCTCGAGACATCGCCACGTCCTCCATTTTCATTTATGTTCTCTTTAAGATTCGAGGAAGATTTACTCAACACATAGTTTATACAATTAGACGTTCATCTAATAGCTTCAAAAAATAAGATACAGATAATAAAGAAAGAGAGGTAATTTGGATGATACTAAAATTCTTGAAGAAGAAGATCAACCATTGAAGTCAAGTGGTGATTATACTTTGATGAGGAGATTTGTTATTCATTGATTTGATCTTCATTAGGAACAATTCTACTACATTCCTCCTATCAGAGCTCATTTTCACAATCAAAAACTAGTCGTCATTTCAATATTCTGCGATGAATTTATATTAACAATTTTGTTCTGAAAAGACAATAGAAAAAAAAGTAATCTTCTATAATCAATATAGAAGTAAAGTGTACAATTTAATAAGGAAATGAAAATTATATAAAGTTACATGCAATTAACAAAATATTCACATAAAAAGAAAAGATCATCGGAACTTAATTTTTGAACTATAAAATAATTCCCTACATAAGCACATTTTATGTTGTCACTCACTGTTAATAAGTCAATATAACTAGTTGAAGTTGAGTTTATAACCTATTGAATATCATATTTCTCTAGATTTATGAATATCATATTTCTAAAATTGCTATTAAAATAATAAAAAATTATATATCATATTGTTGGCTCCCTGTTCCCTTACCTTTTTTCTTTTGAAATTCAAGTTTAAATTAAGGTTAGCTTCTTCAATTGAAATTAATGATGTGTTTACTTCAATAACCTCACCAAAAATGTGTAATGAAATTCAAATTATAGTAATAAATTTAGCTTAATGTTCTCATTGTAAGAAAATGAATGATGGTGATGATCCATTAATCGAGAAGTTCATATGTAAAGTTCCCCGTGCAAGCTCTCATTGAAGTTATAAAAAATTGTCCTTTAAAAATAAGCTGTAAGTTTCTCCAATATATACGCACTCATCATATGAAACACCAATTCATTTTTAAAGAGACGTAAAGTCAACATCCTCAAATATTATGGTGTCTTTCATAGAATAGAAGACCATTCCAGTAAGTTAATAAAGCTAAACACTCACAAGAAAAACCTCCAACGTGATTCTATAAATTCCTTATTGATATTCCTTGAAAAAATAGATGCAGATACTAGTGGAATATTAAGTACATTTTTTAATTATTTACTTAAACTTTTTCACTCCTTTTTACTTTTTATTTATCCTTTTGTTAGTTTAATTCAAGTTTCATAGTTTAAACTTTAAATATAAATGTATATGTTAAGATTGAAAATCTTATTATTTTTTAAATTTTTTATCAGATATTAGAGAGAAGTATGATATTCATAAATCTGGATTAAGCCAGAAGATACTGAGTTAGTACAAAAAAATCAAATAATTTCATACCTCGAGGTTAGCTTTCACTTAGGATGAGAGTGATCTATGACTCCTCCAAAAGAAAGTTAATGACTACCTATTACAAAACAACGACCAAAGGTAAAATGAAGAAGAAAAGGTGAGAAGCAAGACAGAGGAACCCATACCTAGCTTTAGCCCTAATTGGGAGGCATCTAGAGACCCTTTCGGCGGGGACGTTTTCAATTTATGTCTTCTGTTTGGGTAATTAGGTTTTCAATTTCATAAAACGACATGTTTTTAGCTTGACTTTTGGCAACGAAAATGTGAAAATTTTGCGATGATTTTTATAATTTGTCTTCAAACCTTATTCCTATATATTAGACTTTATACATATTATAGAAATTTTATATGCTATATAAATTTTATATAATAGTACATAATTTATATATAATAAATAGAGAATTATGATTAAATAAACTAATATATTACATAAATAAGGAATGAGAAATTTTATCTATTATTTATACATTCAAAAATCATTATACTAATTACAATTATTATCTATACGTTCATATAACATTATATTAATTACCATATATAATTATATTTGTTGCAATATAATTAAACATTATTGCAATATAGTAAAAATGGAAGATATGTTATTAAATATTAATATCATATTCTTAAAAATTAATTTTAATTTTATTGACAATGATTGTAATTCTAAAAATAAACTTAGTGAAAAAGAATGTCATTTCAAAAATTTATAAAACTAAAA
>JANZXV010000212.1:31865101-31877046 GCA_027576455.1 Erythroxylum roigii | reverse complement strand
TTCCAGATTCCCTATTATTCTCACCTATTAACGGTCTCTTGATTTTTCCTATATCTTCAACCACTTTGTATAATGAAACACGCACACAGAAAAGTTCTCTTCTTTCTTTATTCTTCTGTTTTGTTTTTTTGATACTCGGAGATAGTTTCAACTCCACCCTTTGGAGTGCACCGAAATTGTTGGAGAAGACGTTAATCTTGGAATCCGTTCCCGTTGTCCTACTGAACCGTAAAAAAGGAATTTCTGACTTAGGGCAATAGTTTTCATGACACCTTGCATTTAGATAAGTTGTTCCAATTGTATTGCTATTTCACTAACAAGTACAACAAAATTTATGTTTTTGTAATTTGTTGCGAATTTTTTTACTTTTAAAGCAATAAATGAAAACAAAATAAGAACAAACATATTTTGATTGGTTGTTTTCATTTTTCTGAATATTATGACAAAGTTTTAGAAAAAATGAAACTAAATACTCTGATATTTTAGATAGTCCACTTGACTAAAGAATTCTCCAATAATAATCCCATCCAGGTTTCATTTTTGTCATCATATTTTGTCTATGGAGTAATGTGTCTATCCTTCTTGTATTCTCAGTTTACGCCAACTTCTTCTCACTTCTTCTAACTGTCTTTAACTTCACAAGAATCACACTCTTAGCACAGTAGTGTTCGAGCGTTGTTCTGGTGACAACAATCAGGATCTTGAGTCACCACTGTCGCCATGTTCTAGCTACAAGAAGTCGGTGGCTTGCAACATCTAGAGTGCACCACAATTCTATAACGAGCAAGCTTTAAATCGTGGCTTCTATGTCAACCAACGTAACCACTAAGTGCCCATGAAACACGAAAGCAAACTCAAGTGAAGTCAGCCAGTCATACTACTAGCAAACAAAGCCTAGAACAAGAAGCGAGGCTTGGAGAAAACTTTCACAGTTCAGTTTTGTTGCTTGCCGTTGCAACTCACCGTAGCCATTGCAGACAATGATATCAGGTTTTAATTTCACTATCAAGCTTTAACCTAAAAAGATGACTTTTATTCTCCACCAATCACGGATTCTTATGTAGTCATATGTTGCTTAATCAAATGTCAAGTGGTCCATTCATAAGGTTGGTGTCCCATATTAAGTTCTGTCAACGCTTATTGATTTTGACTATCATTTTAATCGTTCCTCTTCATTGTTGATTGATCCTTCCTTTGATTGGTTAAACATTAAAATCAAGTTTCTTTACTGGGAAAATGTATGGTCAATAAAAAATCAAGTTAATTAAAAACTTGTTTTATTAATAATACTAGTTGACAATGAATCAATTATATTAATTAGATGAGTAATTAATTTCATTTATAATCAAATATTTATTAATGAATACTAACTGTTTTAAAATATCGAACATACAATGAGAGAATAACCTACAAATCTCATATAAGCATGTAATACTATTTAATAAAATATTTACTAATAAAAATTGCATTTATTTAATATGTAAAATTATTAATTCATTTATCATTTTATAATTATTCACAATTAATATCGTCAAACTCTTTATTATAGTAATAAATTGATTAATAAGGTTTACTTGTTATAAATTAATGATATTTTATCAATAAAATTTATATAAATACAAAATTAAAAATGTATATTTATTGAAATAGACAATGTCTTAGTTTTTATGATAAAATTGTAATTTAATTTTAAAATTTTGTTATATTTTAAAATAATTTAAGTTTTTAAAATATTTATTAAAAGGTATTTCAATATTTATTATTGAATAGTTAAATACAATTTTTATCAATAGTTGATTTAAATAATCTGAAAATAATTATTTGACGAGTCGATTAGAATTTGTCCAAATTTGGGTCTTAAGTATTGCACCACCCTTTAATACTTGAGGCCTCAGTTGTTTCACACAAGTGGCGAATTTCTTGTGCAGATTCTATCCTGCCTCCCGAAATGCTCATCCAATCTAAAGAGTATGCGTCAAAAGACTTCAAGTTTTATCTACTTTGGAAAGTTCAGAGATGGTTTCAGGTAACATGTTGTTGCCATTTTATACAGCTATTATCAGCTTCGGAAATATTAGTAGCCAGCAAAAGAATGAAGCTAAGGAACATGGGCCTTCTTGTTATTTCATGGGATGAATTTTCAAGGCTGGTAAGACGTTGATGTGGTTATCCTATTATATGAACAGTGGTTGAGTCTGTAAATTTAAACATTGAATTCTTATTGAAAATTCTGCTAATCATATTTGTTAAGGGAAGTTTAGACTGTGAACTACCTCCAAAGAGAAAAACTGATATCTGCGCTTTTATGTACACAAGTGGAACAACAGGAGAACCTAAAGGTGTTATTCTGAGAAATGAGGCTATGATAGCAGAAGTTTTGTCGGTTGATCACATAATTTTCGTCACAGATACACCGGTACAAGACCAAAGACAAACCATGTTTCTTGCTGCTTTCTTTTTCTTTTTTTCTACAGGCTGCAGAAGACGATTCATACTTCTCTTTCTTACCTTTGGCCCATGTATGCGATCAAATTATGGAGACCTATTGCATTTATAAAAGAGCCAAAATAGGATATTGGAGAGGGGTAATGATCAAGAATCAAACTTTGGGATGGTTCTTAAGTAATACGTAGGATAGACCTTATTGTGTGTCTCAGATCGTTCATAAAAATGAAGAAAATGCGGAATACTTGATTTTGGTTCCATCCGATGTTCCGAAGCAATTTCCAAGGCCAAAATGAGCTTCAATCTCCCGGGACCTTCGCGGAAGTCGATCACTGACACTCGGTTAACGTTTTTCTTCAGTTTTCTTAGGACATAAGTGCTCTTAACGGGTCAGAAGATCCGTATGCTTACGAATTACATAAGCAACTGAAGGAGACCTAACTTTTATATATAGTTTCTATATCGGACTTTCTCATCACAAGCTCGATATGGGTTTGGTCTATACTAATTGGGATCCATTTTCTTCTTGGACTTTGACCCATCAATTTAGATCATTTATTGGGTCATTTTATTACCTTTGTTTGGATCAAATTACGTAACTTAATCGATAAGTTATTAAAAATCGAAAATACTATTATCCAATATTATGGAGAAGGACAAAATTGTCCAACATTCTCCCCCTTGGACAAGCATTAATTACAGTTATGACTCAAGTTTAAAAATCGGTTAAGTCATGCTATTATATTAGTACCAAAATTTTAAAAATTAAAGCATTCGATCCAAAGATAATGAAAGTCCAATATTCCATCCTGCAAGGCTTTCGATACTGAAAAATATCAAACACATGTGTCATGTGCGACACAGGTTCAATATAATCACGAATATCTAATACCTCACTAACATAAAGGGGAAAATGAAGTGTTGCAAATTAGGATGATACATGTATGATTTAAAATGTATCATCTTCATTTGTAGTTTTCGATTTTTCCAACTTTGTGCTAAACTGCAGCAGAAAAATCATGTTTTCTCTCACCAAATGCTAAACAACATTAGAGAAAACTTGTTTTCTCTTACTGAATGCTAAACAATATTAGAGAAAACCTTTATATTCTCCAACTAAATGTTAAACTGCATTAGAGAACCTTTATGAGCTTAAAAACTTATATTCTCCTATGTCATGTTAAATTTATGGATATCCATACTAAATTATACGTTTCAAAATGACATCGGGTTAAGGTTAATCTTTGTATATACCCAATGACCTTTAAAACGCTTAAGATCAACATAATCTTAAGGCTTTCATATGTATTATGACTATACATAAGAACATTTATTACTTAGGATAAAAAGGTGATCATCTATATTAATATATAATCATAATGTCATAATACATCAAAATGTACAAACTTTTAAGGAGCAAACATAATGATCCCTAACTACTGTTGTCTAAGGACTTTAACACGCCCATACTAGATACATGTCTAACAAACACTAGTGGGCGAAGTCCTTTAGTTAATAGATCAACTAACATCTCCTCAATGCTGATGTGCTCTATTTTAATATCACCTTCTAAATCAACTCCTTTATAGTGAAGTACTTGACCTCCAATTGCCTCCAATTGCCTAGACCTGTGATATTCTTGTTGTTGTTACTGAACAACACTATAGCAAGATTATCATAATATAACCGAATGGGTCTAGCTATCGAATCTACCACAGACAACTTAGAAATCAAGTTTCTGAGCCAAACCGCCTATGTAGCAGCTCCATAACATTCAATATACTCTACATATATAGGCGAGGAAGTTACCAATGTCTGCTTGACACTCTTCCATGATATTGCACCATCTGCCAACATAAAAATGTACCCCGATGTGGATTTGCGATCATCCAGACACATAGCAAAATTGGAGTCCGTATAGCCTGTGAGGTTTAAATTGTTGACTTTCCTGTATGTCAATGTATAATCCTTGGTACCTTTTAGGTGTCTCAACACTCGCTTAACTGCATTCCAATGTTCCATACTTGGGTTAGCCAAATATTGACTCAGCAATCTGACAACAAATGCAATGTCTGGTATTGTGCACACTTGGGCATACATCAGGCTACCAATTGTACTAGAATACGAGACATTCCTCATAGCCTCTCTCTTAACTTCATTTTTTGGACACTATGTCAAAGATAATCTCTCACCATAAGAGATAGGGACTACAACAGGTTTACAGTCAGCCATATTAAACCTCTGTAGCACTCGCTCAATGTATGCTCTTTGTGAGAGGCTCAATAAGTGTTGAGATCTTCCCTGTGAATCCGCATATCGAGGACAAAAGATGCTTATCCTAAATCCTTCATGTTAAAGTGTTTGACCAAAAGTTGCTTTACCCCATGCAACATGGTGAAATCATTTGACGCAAGCAAGTTATCATCTACATATAGTAATAGAAAGATAATTTTGCTCCCCTGACCTTATAGTATAAGCATCTTTCAACTTTGTTTTCCACAAAGCCGAATGAGGTCAAAACCTCATCAAACTTTAGGTACCATTGTCTAGAAGCTTGTTTAAGACCGTATATTGATTTAGTCAACTTACAAATTTTTTAGTTGCATCTTAATCCTGAAATTCTTCAGGTTGCTCCATATAGACCTCCTCATAAAGGTCACCATTCAGGAAAGTAGTCTTAAAGTCCATCTAATATAGCTCCATGTCATAATGAGATACTATTGTCATCATCACTCTAAATACATCCTTTAAGGATACAGGAGAGAAAGTAACATTGAAGTCAACTCCTTCTCTTTGAGTGAATCCCCTGGCAACCAATCGTGCCTTAAACTGCTCAACTTGACCCTGTGTGTCCTCCTTGGTCTTAAATAGCCACTTGTAATTGACAAGCTTGCAATGTTGAGGTAAATCAATAAGCTCTCATACCTTATTATACCTCAAAGACTGCATCTCATCCCTCATTGCTTCCCACCACATATCCGCATGAGGTCTACAAATGGCTTTTGTAAAAGTAACTGGATCCACAATATGTCCTATGTCATAGTCTTGCTTACCCAAATAGACTATAGAATAAGGTGAGATAGCAGGTCACCTTTCTTTGGTGGATCTGCACAACTACATAGGTTATTGTACCTCAGAAATCTCTTCTTCAATAGGTATAGGTTCATGTGCCTGTATAGGCATGATACTTGGACCTACATCCACCGGACCTGATTGTATGAGAAGCGAATATGAAATGATCACAGTATTCGTCCTGCTATCTCCTGAAGGATATGAAGATCCTGCCTCATTATAGACATCATATTCCAGAAACTTAGCCATCTGTGATTCCACTATTCTGGACCCTCCTTCTCTACAGTAAAATCTGTAGCCCTTAGAGTGGTTGAGATGACCTAGAAAATGTCAATGAGTGGAACGAGATTGCAAATTTCTCTTATAGGATTATTTAACCTTACCTTAGTAAAGCAGCCTTATACATGAATGTGCGCAAGGCTTGGTTTCCATCCTTTCAAGAGTTCAAAAGGCATCTTAGATATTGACTTCAAAAGGCATCTTAGATATTGACTTACTTGGGACTTTATTCAAGATATACAATGTCATCTTGATAACTTCTCCCTAAAGATATTCGGGTAGGTTAGTCCTACTCTGCATTGACCTCATCATGTTCTTTAAGGTGCGATTGCGTCTTTCGGCCACACCATTTTGCTCAGAACTACCTGGCATAGTGAACTAAGCCACTATTCCAATTGATCCAAATACCTGACAAACGCGCCATTTTCTTGTACTGCAACCCCATGTCTACCATAGTATTCCCCTCCCCTGTCAAATTTGACTATCTTTATTGAATTTTTCAATTGGTTCTCAACCTCAATCTTAAAGATCTTGAACTTATCAAGAACTTCAAACTTTTCCTTAAGCAAAAACACATAGTCATGGCGGGAATAATCATCTATAAATGTCAGAAAATATCTAGCATTGCATAACGTGACTATATAGGAACAACTAATGTCTGTATGTATGAGGTTCAATAAACCAAAAGTACGAGTAAACTCCTTTCTCTTTACCTTGGTCAACTTATCCTTACAACAATCAATACATATTTTCAGATCACTGAAGTCCAAAGTTGGGAGAATGTTATCCTTTATCAATCTCACAACTCTCTCTCTGGAAATGTGGCCAAGATGTTTATGCCACAACATGCCCGATGTTTCCTTTATAAAGGCTCTCTTTCGAGTAACAGGTTCGGCGACATAAGAAGAGGCATACATTTCATTAGGAGTAAGACATATTCTATACAATCCGTAGGATAAGAAGGCAGTTCCGATATGTCTTGTATTGATAGAAATATTTACAATTGAAGTATCAAATACAAAACGGTAACTTTCTTTATCCAAAACTGATACAGAGATCAAGTTCCATTTAAAAGACGGTATATGAAATGTGTCTCATAAAACTAATATAAACCCTGTATCGAGGTTTATTCCTACATCTCCTATATACAAAACATCCACCTCTTTATTGTTGCCAACCATCAGCTTCTCCTCTCCTTTAATCAGCCTTCTATTGGATTTGAACCCCTGCATTGTGGAAGCAATATGGTTAAAATTTCTACTATCTAACCACCAAGAACTTCATGTGGTTATAAATACATTAGATTTATGAATCATATAGGCCGAGGAGTTACCTGACAATTCCTGCTTAACCTTCCACAACTTGTACTTCTCGTAATCAGCCTTCATGTGCCCCTTCTTCTTGCAGAAGAAACACCTCATACCTTTTAGGTCATGTGACCCCTTAGTAATGCTGGACTGTCCTGTTTGAATCTTTGGAGAGGGCTTGGGTTTCTTACTCTTACCCTTAGGCTGTTAAGGCTTAGCCTTCTCCTTACCTCTGGTAACTGCAAACATAGTTGTATGAGGAGAACTCTTAATCTTCTCCTCCATTGCATCACATCGGGAAATCAAGCATCGATGTCTTAGGCCTTATCTTGAGAAATGTAGGAGGTAGTCAACATGTCAAACTCTCAACGGAGAGTATTTAGTGCCTGATGCACTATAAGATTATCAAGAATTAGTACATCAAGCGCCTTCAGCCTAGTATAAAGGTGTACCATCCTGATAATGTACTCCTGAATGCCTCCTTCTCCCGTATACCTTATGGAGAATAGTTCCTTAATCAAGGTACTCTGCTCTGTATGAGAAGACACCTTGTATCTCTGGAAAATGCTATCTATAAACTCCTTCGCTATGGTCGTAGCCGGTAATCCACTCAGCATATGATCTAGGACCGACCTCTTGACAGCCAAATAACACATCCTATTTGACCGCTCCCAGATTTTCATAACTACTTTATCAGCTTCTAAGCTAATATCTGTAAGCAAAGAAGGTCTTTTGATGTGCATTGCTATATTGACGTCAATCATCTCCAATGCAAACTCCACATCATTCTTCCACTTCTTAAAATTGAAACCATTTAAGGTCTCAATCGTGACAACATTGTTGATTACAGAAAAGGCAACCGTAAGATAAAAAAGACAACAATTTAAATGCAGGACAACAACGATAATATTATCTATACAGAGAATTTGATCGCACATATTATGAAACACCTGTGGGCTGAATATATAATATATGCAATTAGACCTCCACATAAAAGCGATCAGAGTACAAACCATCAACTCTCATGACACTACCACCTGTGGGTGAATTGATCATTTAAGCAAGCAATGACTTTACTCCATCTAATGCCTTTATGTACATCTCAAAATCTCATATAAGGTCAACACATGTGGATAGAATAACTAAACATAAGACTAGAGACATCCTTCAACATGCACGCGGTATAATCTAAATACTGACTTGAAAGGCTACTGTGGTGACTACAATCTTACCAGTACTCAAAAAGACCACAAACACAAGGAATATATCTTTATATCATCCTCACATTCTATAATCACATACTGATACTGAAAACATCGTCTGCAAACTTTATTTGAGACTTTTATTTAAAAAATTCTCAAGGAGAATGACTATCATACTTTCCCAAATACCGAACCTACTGCACAAGACGTAAAACTTTAAGTGTCTCCCTTATTTGCAGTTTGGAGTACAAAAATGCACTCAAAATTAACTTGAAAAAGCTTTAAAACTTTTCCGGAATCCAATTACCAACTTAACAAATCCAGAAAAATTGAAAAATCACTTTATCCGACTCGAAAATTGACCCAAAAGGACCCGTTTTTTATAGCTAACCTTATGTATACCACTTTTACATAATCATATATGCAAAAAATCTGAAAAACGAATCAAAAGCTGATGAAGACCATAATGAATAGAAACTGAAAAATCTTTGTTTTTGGCAACCCGATCACGTAATTGCTCTAATATCACGTGTAACACGTAGAATAGACCTTATTACGTATCCTGGATCATTCATGAAAGGGTTAAAAATGAAGAAAATGTGAAATATCTGATTTTGGTTCCATCCGATGTGTTCTGAAGTAGTTTCCAAAGCCAAAACAAGCTCCAATCTCCAGGGACCTTCGCGGAAGTCGATCACTGACACTCAGTTAATGCCTTTCTTCAGTTTTATTAAGACGTAAGTGCTCTTAATGGGTCAGAGGAACCGTATGCTGACGAATTACATAAGCAACTGAAGGAGACCTTAACCTTTATATATAGCTTCCATATTGGGCTTCCTTATTACAAGCTCGATATGGGTCCGATCCACACTAATTGGGATTTATTTTCCTCCCAAAATTTGACCTATCAATTTAGATTATTTATTGAGCCACTTTATTACCTTTGTTTGGATCAAATTACATAACTTAACCGATAAGTTATTAAAAACTGAAAATATAATTAATAGTTGTCCATTATTATGGAGAAGGACAAACTTGTCCAACATCTTATACATATGGCATCTGGTTTCTTGTTTTTTGATTTTATTGCTTAAAGGTTAACTTAAACCATACTCACTCTACGCCTTTATATTACTTATAGGATGGTCGGTACTTGATTGAGGACATTCAAGAATTGAAACAAGTATATTATGTGTCGTACCTAGAGTTTTTGACCGTATATACTCTAGTATGATATATCATCCCTGCAGTTAAAACTCTAAAGATTATATTGAAGTTCTTTTCATTACAAGTAATTGATTGTATGAACTATTACTGAAGCCACAATGAGTAAAATTTTAGGCGGAGGTTTCCTGAGGAAGAAAATTTTCGATTTTGCCTATTAATAGTAAGTCTAGATTCCATTTTCTTCATGATCATCCATTTTCTTATTAGAATAGAGGACATGTCTAACGAAGAAGCTAATGACAGCAAGTTGAGCAATCTTAAGAAAGGATTGCCACAAGCAAAGGCATCACCTCTTTTCAACAAGCTAGTTTTTGAAAAGGTCGGTAATTTCACACTTAAATCCTGTTTCAAAAAGTTTTATGTTTTGAAAAACTGAAGGGGGTAGTAGTTTCGCAAACTTTCCAATTTTACCGTAGACGTCTCAGCACAAACAAAAACAAAAGTAATCAAAAGTGAAATAATAAAAAGTACTAAAAGTTTGGTAATGTTGTTCGGCATATCTTGCCTACGTCTGTGGGGCCCTCACCTAGCTTAATCACTTTCACTGAAGTACAATAGATTTACCCAAGGCTTTATTGTGCCGACACCACTCAACCACTATCTCTCAAATTCACTTCCCGTGAAAAAATTTCATACTTAATAACACGACCGACTCATGTTAACCTCAATAAAGGATTTTCTCAATCAATCTTTTAAAATAATAAACAAATAACTCAAGTGATCAATCAACTAAGAACAAAACAATAATACACTTAAGATAAAAGAGAATAACAACTTTCCGAAAGGTTCAGCAACCCACTATGTCATTGATTTTCTGCACTTGCACGACTTTTGATGCAACCCACTATGTCATTGATTTTCTGCACTTGGCCACACCTTTTCAAAATTCCAGCAACGTTATCCTGTTGATTGTAATACTCCCACACAAGATGCACTTCTTCTTTGTAGAGACTTCATCCTCCAAGCCATGTGTCTCAGTTGATGAACCAATAAAGTAAGTTACGAATGCAACTCTAATTTAAAATAAAGTTCTACAATATCCCAAAAATCCATCATACCTCTTCTCAAGATACACATCTATCCAAGATAGGATATTATAACATCTAGAACATTATCCAAAATAGCTTTTTGAATCCAAGTCAAACAAAGATTATTGGTTAGCTATCATCATCCAATTAATATCTTATAAGTCCAATTAATAAAAAATGCCAAAACTAATTAGATATATAACATATAACCTAACATGTTTGAAATCTTAATTGTCTTGATTTTGACAGACAAAGTAGGCATTAGGTGGTCGAGTTCGTATCCTGACATCAGGTGCAGCTCCTTTGGCTAAGCATGTGGATGAGTTCTTAAGGCTTACCTCTTGTTCCACTTTATCACAAGGATATGGTGCGTACCAAATATGTCCCAGGATTGCTCCTTAATTAATTATTTGTTGGTCCTCTCCAACTTATTTGTTTCACAGAGGTCTTATTGAAAGCTGTGGAGGTTGTTTTACATCAATCGAAGATGTGTATTCTATGATTGGAACTGTTGGGGGCACCTAAGACGACAATTGAAGCAAGACTTGAATCAGTGCCGGAGATGGGATATGATGCACTATCCGAGACTCCTTGAGGAGAGATCTGTCTAAGGGGCAATACCTTATTCTCTGGCTACCACAAGCGAGAAGATTTAACAAATGAAGTCCTCGTTAATGGGGGGTTTCATACAAGTAACACTACAAGAAAAGGAAGAATTAGCGACGGAAAATATACCGTTTCAAATTACCGACGAAAAATCCATTTCCGTTGGTAAAATTGACGGAAAATTTTTTTGTTTAGTGACAATACTAATATCCGTCGCTAAATATAGAGGGAAGCAAGAATTAGCGACGGAAACTTAGTGACGGAAAATATACCGTTGCAAATTACCGATGAAAAATCCATTTCTGTTGGTAAAATTGACGGAAAATTTTATTAATTAGCGACAGTACTAATATCTGTCATTAAATATGGAGGGAAGCAAGAATTAGCAACGAAAAATATACCGTTGCAAATTATCGACAGAAAATCCAATTCCATTGGTAAAATTGACGGAAAAATTTATTAATTAGCGGCGGTACTAATATCCGTCGCTAAATATGAAGGAAAATCATCCCGACAAATTTTGTGATGGACTTTAGCGGCGGAATAAGATTACCGTCGGTAAAGGATTTAACAACGGTAAAAGATATCCGTTGGTAAAAAGGCAAGAATTATTGGCGGAATAAAATTTTTTTAATTTACCTACGAAAATTTTCGTCGGTAATTTCATCGGTAAATTCTTTTTAAATTTAAATTCACCCGACATCTCCCTCCCACGTACGTCTTCTTCTTCCTTCTTCCTGTGTCTCCTCTTCGGTTTTCTTGGAGCCCATTTCTCTGTT
>JANZXV010000212.1:31745870-31759826 GCA_027576455.1 Erythroxylum roigii | reverse complement strand
GAGGAGCTAAGCAATAGGAAACTTAAAGAACATCAAATGGAGAAGGAGGAAGGATGAAGTTTCGGATGAAGGAGGAAATAAGCAATAACAAATGATCTTTTTCCTTCTTTCAATTAGAGTTGCCGAATTCAATGGGATAGGAACACATTAAATGGTGTAGGACAACTTGTCCAATAAAAAGGAAAGGACAAAATAAGGAAAAAGACAAACTTTTAATAAGATCTTATAAAACCCTAATGAAATTTGACCCATTCAATTTCAATGGCCCTAATTCTAAATCCAAAATAATATACTCAATATTGTAGTGCCATTGGACAGAAATTTTCGATACCGAAAATCAACCAGTTCGTCACTTGGCGATTTTTCCGGTCCGGAAAGTTTTCCCGAAAAAATTTCAGAAAAATTTCTAAATTTTCCTTAAAATATAAAACACACAAATACGCACTCCAATAAATTTTTCAAACGCAAATACCACATTATTCACAGTAAAATTTCATTTAGGCCTAAATACCGGGAAATATCATGAATGCATGTACAGGTATTTCATGTGCAAAATGTCTCTGTTCACAAATAAAAATATGTATGCAAATGTCCAATCAGTCCTAATCCCTCTTACCCTCTTTTCAAATTACTATTCTATCCTTCCCGTCGGGAGTGGGATGTTACACTGACTCTGGGCACCCATATAGGACCTGTCCTCATAAATAGTAAAATATGGTTTATTCTTACTCTCATAAAAAATAAAATGAAATAAAATAGGGCCTATTATTGACCTTATAAATGATAGCGCGTCGTAACGCTTGTCAAAATAAAAACTAGACTACTACTATAGCAATGGTGAGTATAGGTCAATCTCACAGAGAGTGTGTATAAAGTTGTTGAAATGAAATTAATCGATGTTTAGGTTAGAGGGTTTTGGATTTTGGAAGTAAGAAAAAAAAAACTAGACTAATATAAAAAAAATAAAGAAAAAAAAATGAAAAAAAAAAGTGGGGAATTCAATAAGGACCTGGTCTTTGGTTCAATCTCGACCCACACCTTAATTAAACATATTTCATTGATTTGTTATTTTCTAACCTTTCCTAGCAACTATTAATCGTGGGTTAATAATTAACCCGAGTTTTTCCTTAGGTAGTATTTAATCAAGATACAATCGTTAATTAAACTTAACTACCGAATAACCTAGGATACGATCTCTAGATTTAATTAGGCAGTAACATTACGAATTAGAAAAATTGATTAATCAAGGAATTAACCACATACAATGCGTCATTTAACCTAGGTCTTGTTATCCCTTATAATTACGAATCTTTAGTCGTTACACATAAATTTCAACATAACAATTAATTATATCGAAATTCTAGCGATAAGTTTGCAAATAAATGATTCAATGAACGCATTAAAATCATCTTTTTACAATACCCAATTCAATCAACACAAGATAACATAATTAATTCCTAATGAGAGAAAAAAAACAACAAAAATAGTAAAATACACTTAACCTATGTTGTCAGCGTCGATGTCACCTCTAAATCAGCGTCAAGACGTCTCGCCCCTTCATGAGTCTCTCCTAAGAAATGCTCTAGCCTCATTGAAATACCTCAACTGAAGCCCCCCAGCAGCGCCTCCCTCTTTCTAGATGCATTATTCTCTTTTCGTTTATATTCATATTACGAAGTAAGGTTACCTTTTCTCATATGAATATTTGGTGACCACACTCACATTAGGTAATAATTTATTGTAGATTTGGTGACTAAACTCACATTAGGTAATAAGACAGTGTACATCACTACAGTGCTATTGATTCACAACTAATAGAAACTTGATACTAGTAAAATCTCTCAAGTTGAGGGCTGTGTATGTGAGAGAAAATCATAATCATAAAAGGAAGAAAGGGAAAGATGGCTCATATAAGTTGAGTTCTAAGTTGAAACCTAAAGGTGGAAAAATAATCTAGTATTACAAGTGTGAGTGTAATAGACATATCAAAAGGGACTATATATTCAAACAATAAGGAGTAGAGGATGAAAAGGAAATTGATAATTCACTAAGATTTGCTAATGTTGTGCTAAGTAGGGACTTGGATAGCTGTGACAAAGACATGTTCTACATTTTAAGCAACCGATTTCAAGACTCATAGATTCAGGATATAGGATGCTCATATCACATCTCACCAAATAAGGATTTGTTTCTATCATACATATTAGGCACCTTTAGGATTATCCAATTAAGGGATGATAAAGCTAACAAAAATCATCAAAATAAGACAGGTCATAATCAACACGTTTGATGGCATTAATAGGATATTGAGTGGTGTCTAGCATATATAAGATTTGGGGAAGAACTTAATCTCTTTAAAAACATTACGTGAGAATGGATTTAGATATAAAACTAATAAAGATAATATTAACATGGTAAAAAGTATGATGAATATGATGAAAAGGAAAATTTTGGGAGAAAATATCTTCAAACGAATAGGGAGCTCAGTTGTAGGTGGAGAAGTTGTAGTATTGGAGTCAAAGGAAGAAGTTTTAGCATTGAAGTCAAAGGAAAATAGTACGACATTATGGAACATATGGTTGGGTCATCCCTGTAAGCGAGAGATGATGAAACATTATAAAAGGGAAGGGTTTCAAGCACTCTAAGATAGACTTTTGCAAGCTTCTTGCACTTAGTAAAAATTCTAGGATGACCTTTAAGGATGTGATATTTGGGAAATGACATATGTTTAGGCAAATATATGAAAAGGACATGACAAGGTTAATAGAGAGCAGCACAGGCTTAAAAGTGGTACAGGTATGACTGTAATAGTTTATAACAAATTCTGAGGTTAAAAATTTTGGTTCGAGGGACAGAATAATGTCAAAAAGAAGGTATTAATACGGTTTAGTCATGGATAAAGCAAGATGGACCAATAGCCCGTTAAAGAGATATGGTTGGGAAGACTCAGTTGTGTATGTTCATATTCAACTACTTTTTGGGAGACTAGGAAATTTCAAGAGAAAGATAAATAAGTATATACTATAGTGAAAGATGTGATGTCTCACGAAATCAGGGAATTGAGTAGGATTTTATTGGAAAAGGTTCACACTTCAGAGAATACAATTGATATATTGACAAAACCAGTTACCAAAGAGAGTTCGAACATTGTTTGGACTTGATTAATGTATAAGGGCGTAGACATGATTACAACCCAATATATGTAGAGTATATTCGTCAAGCTAGAGTTGGGTTAGAATCACTGTTAAGTTGGGTTAGGTTTGGTATAGGGCAAGTTGAGAAGAGTCTATATATAAAGGAAATCTGTCATCTTCAAGTGAGCTATTGATCTATGTAAGGACCTAGGCACACTCAATTGTTTAAACCTCATTAAAAATCTTCTTGTTGGTTGTTTTTTAAAATTTTTTTTATATAAAATTATTTTATTTCATACACCTTATATTTCAACAAGTGACTATAAATGAATTCACTTCGTTGACTTTCACCTAGGTAAATGATTCAAGTTAAGAATGTTGTTACTATATGAAATTAAATAATCAAAAGAGTTCATGACAAAATATTTACTTCTATGTTGAAAAGTTGGAAGGACCTTTCAAATAGACCTCTCATTCTTAATATATGTGAGTAAGTATGTTGCGTGTCAACATGATAAATATTAATCTTTGACATCTCTTAGATAGTACTCTTGATTTTTTAGAGTTATAGGTATTAATTCACTGGGCAGAACAGAAGGGATTCAAAAACATCCCAATTGAAAGTACTAAACACAACTTTGTGGACAAGGGAAAAGGGAAGGGAATTATGTTACATGAAAGATAAGGCAACTAAATGGAAGTGGAATTTAAGGAAAGGGTTAATAATAACAAAAGCATCAAATTTTATATTGGTTGATCTTATAACATTAGAACACAAGGGCATAAGAGCAGCTAAAGGCACGCGAGTGAGGCAGAACTCCAAAACCAAACAAACTGAAATTACGTCATCCTGCTATAGTTTGGTGACAACTTGACCCAACAATCTATTTACATCCCTGTCAAGCCACAAAATTTTCTATTTAAGACCTAAGTTTTGAAATTTTTTTCTGAAACGTACAGACATAAACATCATCTACACAGCACCCGGAAAGAAAAAGTCACTCAATTCTAAAGTTACCATTATATCCTGTCTAGTTTATGCAGCTGGAGACTGTGAACATCAAGGCTGGTTATTCTCGAGAACACGAAACACAGTAACTTTCAGTATAATATCTCTGGACTTCACCAGCTCAAAGACACAAACATCTCCTTCACCCAATTTGTTTTCCAATGTGAATTCATACCATCCCTGACTTAATTTAGCTCGTCCACCTCTATTAAGGCATCGAACAGGCCACTGTTTCCCACCAGAAAATTGAAGTTTAATGAAACCAGAAACCCCACTTAGACACTTTTCAGCAAAGCAGGATGGCAAATACTGCATCAAGAAGGGAGACGAGTTCAAAATTAAAATTATTAGCGATGCAAATAAGAAAACTAGTAAAGACATCACGGTTAATGACTTGCCATGATGCAACCCCTGTATAAATAAGATGGTCGAAGAACAACCCTGCAAAAAGGGTTAACTGGCTCAAATGCTTTCGCCGCATTTATTGCTCTTTCTCTTTCTTCAGCTGTAATAGTTCTCTTTCTTGCTGAAGCACTTTCATAAAATCTGAAACGCATTTCAGAATCATCTTCATGTTGAGCTGATAGTTGCTCGTCTGCAATTCATAGAGCATAAGATAATACTTCTATTTCATAAAGCATTTCCAATGTCATTGCAAGAATGGAGTTTTAAAAACTTACAAGGTTCCATTTTTCTCCTTTTCCTTCCAGATTTTTTGGTTTTATGTAATTCTCCACCAGGACTATACATTTTTACTTCCTCCGCAGGATTTTTATGCTCAACTGTACTAAACTGCAAACCTACATCTCGTCTAGGTTGACTAGCTGCGTCCGCAAAATTAGTTCCCTTCTGTACATGTGGATTCCCTTCACCATACCAATTTACATAGTTAAGCTTAGACTCATTGAAAAGTTTTTGCAGTACCGGTGCATTGTATGTTTTACTGTCCAGGCCTGGAGCCGAGGAACTCAAGCTCTCAATATAGTCATCATCTTCTATTTCTTCAAATACTAGAGACCTTTTGCCACTAAGGGTAGTAGATTGATAGTTTATCTCAGAAGCAGGCAAATTAAATATATGAACATTGAAAAATGTGTGTCCTTCATATCTGAAGACTAAAAAGTACCCAACACGAATAGAGTAACGTTCTACAAATTCATGCCAATTCTCATGAAGCCAAACCTTGTTGTCAGCCTTAACTAACCCTATGGCCCACGCATGACCACCAGGAGCAGCAAGTCTTACAGAAGTAGAGAAATCATTGCCATATTTCTTGATAAAATTATCTGGAATCCTCTGAAAAAGCAAAAGTAAAAAAATTACTCTACCAGTAAGAATTAAATGTGGGTGATGCTCGTATTTTAAGGTTCTGGACAGTGATAACATGGATAAGTATAACCAACTTTACAGGAAACCAAAGACAGAGAGTGTAGAATTTCTTTTCCCCTCATAGTTGGTAGCATCTCAAAGATAACATAAAATACGGCATAGATCAGTATGCGAGCACTGGAGCTACCGCACACAAACTAGTATACTTTTACCAAATAAATAGCATATTATGTTTAGTGAGTAGGATAATAATGTAAATAAAACATTTTTGTGCCATTGTAATGTCATAGTTAGGAACATCGTGAAGATATCATTCACCTAAAGAAGCAAATGGACCATGTTTCACAAAATTTCTAGAATTTCATTCAACAAATTGCAACTTTAAATTTCATGTTGTCTAAAGAATCAAACTTATATAACTAAATCCAACATGAGGGAAAACACAAAGTAAAAGATGGGTTAAGTAAAACATCACTTTGCCTAATGTCAGTAGCCAGTGATTCTTGTATAAATATCAGTTCAATACAATCCAGAATATAACATTTTTCAGTGCTCCCTACTCTGCTATTTGATTCTTCATAAAAGTAAAATTATCATAATTACAGAAATGAATGAATTACTACTCTTTACAGACATATTAGTTAAGAAATTACTACTCTTTACAGACATATTAGTTAAGAAACTACCTTTTTCAAATTTCAAATAAATTTGACGGTAGAATAGTCACCATGGAGCTGTTTAGATTCTTCTTATTGACTAGGGGAAACAGAAATGAGTGAATTACTACTCTTTAGGAACATATTAGTTAAGAAACTAATGTTTTTCAAATTTCCAATAAATTCAATTGTGGAATAGTCACCACGGAGCTGTTTGGATTCTTCTTATTGACTAGGGGAGGAAAAATGGATAAGGGAGATTATCCTGAATGATACAGTAAGTTCAGATGTTATACCTTACCAAGTAGCAGAAGATAATGTTAACATTAGCTGGACTAGACCATATTCAATCCTAAGAGTCTACTAGCTAAAATAAATTAAAAATTGATTGTAGCTCTTGAAACACAAAACACAATTGCCATTAACAATCTGGAGAAGTTCTTTTTTTTTTTTCCTTTACCATAATACACCAGATAGAAATCTGAAAATCCCATTACCTCTAGATGCCACTACTGTCCTAAACGATTTGCCAGTTACAGGAACGAGACAATTGAAATTTGAATATTGCTCAAGGTATATATCTTAAAGACACAGAGTAAGTGTATTTCTCCCTGTCGCAACCTCTCTTATTCCGCCACTAAACCTCCCAAAACATAGGGACTTAAAACAAAGGATTCAAAACATGTTAGCCCAGTATATTAGATTAAGCTAAAAACTTCCAACTTCTTAAATTGTACGTGATTAAAAAAAGGGAAGAAAACCAACGCCTGAAACCCAGCAAATCAAGGGGAAAAAAAGGGGGGGTTTGCAAGAACACCGCAAGCATCCATGAAACACAGGCTAAATAATGTCAGCCAGCAACATTTTACCGTATGATTGGGTCCAGTTTTACGCTTTATATCATACGAAATGCAGACAGTCAGGAAAAGCTCAAAACAATCACTACCCGGATAAAAGAAACGTAAAAGAAGAACAGAGAGAGAAAAAGGAGGGGTTTGATTACCAGCTTCCTCTCTTGAATGGTACTGGAGAGAATTAGCTTGTGAAAATAGGGCCTAGGCATACTGAGGACCTTGATATTAATTTATGAGTAACAAGTGAGAGTGAGGCGTAGTCGTCAATTAGATCATGAAAGTCTGACAGGACCCTAATTGAAAGATAGCTCCTTTGCTTTCAGATCTATATTAGTATATTACTCTCTCTCTCTCTCTTTCTAGTCAAACAGTGGCTTAGTTCTTTCCAAGAAAAAAAAACACACTTTGATCTAAAGGCAATCGAGTTGAGTTAAAAACTCTCGACTCAGTAAGTCTTGGACTCGAACGATGGAACGCCCACCTTAAGCGCCCCCATATTCTGGCTCGATATTGTGTAAGGGAGGTAAATCACAATCTGATTTTAGCCAGCTTCTCAAAAAGACGACCCAGTATACAGTGTGCACGAGGAGTCACCACAATGGATCGACTCAGCAAGTCTAAAACAGGGGTTTGTGTCATCAACTCAGTTCAAACGGGCTGACTTATGTAGGGATATTGATTGTAATTGATTTTTAAAATTGAAAATTTTAAATTTTTATTATGGTAATTGTATTGACCTAACCTTGACCAGACCTCAGAGATGTAAAGGTAAGAAAGGCCAATCATTGCTATGATCTTATTGACAAAACGAAAGAAAAGAGGGAGAGGACGAACAGAGGATCTCGAAATGAAAAATAAATTCAGGGATTTGTTAAATTTTAACCAGAAACTCAGTTGAGTCGAAGTGGTTGACTCGTAAAATACCGAGTCAAACCGATGCCCGACAGACCAGGACAGAATAGAAAATTAGTGTTTTAACATGCTTTACTTGAATATTGTAGTTCCCTTCGTTGGGAAGATTGTGCATTTGAACATGAAAGACTGTTTGTTATTGTTTTTTTTACTCTCCCCGTGTGTCTTGGGAGAGTCCTAATTATGAGAAGACACATTTAAGTCATCCACACTCAGATTAATCCCTGCTCAAGCCAGATAAGTTCCTTGCAGGAGGCAAAACTCTGGTTCCAAGTTTTAAACGGTTACATACATGAAGACGGTTCAAACCCGCGACCTCACTTAAATCAGGAGAATTCCTTATCAACTCACCTGCACCCCGAGCTTACTGTTTGTTATTTTTTCTTTTGAATTACTGGGAAAAAGCCAAAATCAATTTAACTAATTAGTGTGAAGATCTGCGATACAACGCGCCATGAGTGTCTCGGAGAAGGCAGTCCAAAAGGGACAGCGGAGGGTCCTGGAGGATGCGTAACCCCGGGCTGACAAGAGAAACAAGAGAGGCAAGATGGTTTGTGCATTGATTCCCTTCGCGTGGAACGTGAAGAAACTGTACCTTCCAGGCTTTGTGGAGGAAACTGCAAGTATCTGTCACCAAGAGAAAATCAGCAGTCAAAACAGGAATGGAAGCAGATAAAATGTTGATAACTTCGAGAGGGTCCACTTCAACAAAGACTTGACGGTAGCCAAAATCCCAGGTGAGTTGAAGGCCTGAGTGGACGCTCTAAAGTTCGGCAATGAGTGGGAATCCGCGGGCTATGTGCTGGGTAAAACCACCACACAATTGGCCGTGGCAATCGCGAAGTAAACCCGCCCGCTGTAATGAGGCACCCTCCATGTTTAACTTCTCCATGTTTAGTTTAACCCAACCCTCGGTTATTACGTAATAGAACAGGAGAATTACGTAATGGAATAAAGAGACTAGGTAAACGTTCATTTCTAGACCAATCTTCAATTTAGAGTTTAGACCAATCTTTTGGTTCAATATGGAAAGACCAACTGCCAATAAGATCCTTGTGGCTTGCCTATGTAGCCGTCTTGGTGCGTCTTTTTCTGTTTCCTAGTCCTAGGAAGCCTAGAAATATGCCACGCAACATCAAACCCACTACGCAATCTCCCCATCCCATCTGTATTTCAAGGTTCCTTTCCATTCTCTAGTTGCTTTGCTGGTCATCAAATCAGTGAAGAAACGTCAAAGCTCATATCTTTAAGGTGTGTGAGATGCTGATACATCTCAGTTTTTTTTTTTTTTCTTATTGTTTTCATGTTCTAAGTTTCTAGGATTGTCCTGCGATTTCTTGAAAACTTTGATTCTGAGTAACAAGGGAGTTGACCGGCCTCAGGTAGATTGTTGTTCCATCGTTGGGCCCTTCTATCTGGCTTTGCTATATTTAAGTAGCAAATTTTGTTTTGTAGGAAATTGTTTTAGTTCTTCCTTACATTGTATGCGTCGCCAGGTTCTTAACCTTGTTCGATTTCTTCTCTTTTTTTTCCCCTTTATAGTGTTTGATGGTTCTGAAAAGCAGCCTGTCCGTGATCATCAATATGTAACATCTGCGGAACGCTGCTTTATGCCTTTATTCTGCTCCTCAGAAACGTAATCCGTCTCTCTTTCAGTCTTTGCAGTCCTCTTGCGTCAGGCTGTGTTGAGGTTTTTCTTTTCATTATCCATGCAAAGGATGAAGAACATATGGATAACAGAAAAGATGGTCATGGTGGTGCTTATGACAATGATTGCTGCAAAGGCATCAGATACAAATGATGTTTACGACCCTTGCTTGGATGCTTCTGTGCAAAAATGGGATGGTTTCACATTTGGTCTTGCATTTGCCAATAAGGAGTCTTTCTTTTCCAATCAGGTTCAGTTTTCACCTTGTGATTCTCGTCTTGGTCTCGCTGGAGGTACTGCACAAGTTGCAATATTCAGGCCTAAGGTGGACGAGCTTTCTCTGCTTACCGTCAATGGCAGTTCTCCGGTATGCAAAATCATCTTTTGTCTTCCATTTCTGTTGATAGCGTTAGCAGTTTATCATGCTTATAGTATAAATATTAGAGCAAACAAAAACTAGTCTCGCCAAAAATTTTCGTTGTTCTCATGTATCTGATTCTGATTGAAGATTATTTATGATCTTTGATGCTCTAAATATAAAAAAGACAGACAACGAAACTATAAAACTCTTCGCAATGTAGAAATTTAGATTCCAAATTCTTTCTTAGGGTTTTGTTAAGCATTGAACCATGCAAGGTACATATAATTCAGAAATTTTTCAGGCCGAGGGAGCTGCTTATATGGTGGCATTTGCGGGAAGAAAGTATGCGGCAAGATCAGTTCCTGTATTGATTTCAGACAGTACGATGACCATAAAAAGCTTCACCTTGGTAATCACATGGATACAAAAACATGATATTTTTATGCTCTCGTTTCTACAAAACTTACGTCTTGTATGCGATACAGGTCCTTGAATTCCAGAAGGGTACACTTCAAAATTTGTATTGGAAGAAGTTTGGGTGCAACTCATGCTCTAAGGACATGGTCTGCTTCAATGGCCAAGACTGTGCAGTACCAAACTCCAAGTGCACAAGCAATGGTGGAATTGTTGATTGCGGCGTCGGAGTACAACTAGCATTTTCAGGCACTGACAAGAATCTTGAAGCTCTTAATTCGTGGTATGAAGTCTCCAATCTCAGGCAATATTCTCTCTACGGTCTATATTCAGATCTTCGCGATTCCATTTCTGGACTTGGCAAGATCTTCTGAGCCCCTCATCAAATGAAGATGGTACTGATTCGTTTTTACGATCATGGATTATAATTAAATGGAGCTGTATTTTTGCAAGCTAAACAGGCTACAATCCTTTTTGTGGCTACCAAAGAAAAACCTGAATGTGTACCAAAGAAACGTCTCTGAACAAACTGTGGCTAAAGTTTGAATGAGATACGATCATGAGAAACAGACACAAAACCCTGCTTGAAAACCTGAAAAACGAACGAGATTTGGAATGAGTAGCTACCTTGCATAGCAAGTGAAATGGTATTGGCCCTTCCACATTTTGTGGTGCCAAACTTTGCAGGCCACGCGATTGGATTGTCTGCAGAGCAAGACAGAAACAGATAAGCTTAAATAATACTCAATTAGCATTATTAGGAGTGACTATTATTCATGACCAGCAATGGTGAACATTAGCAGAATGCTGAAGTTGCTGTGACTTCGTAGACGAAACGTATTATGCGTTGTGAAAATCACTTTACAGGTAAGGCTGTGTACATGTGACTTCCCTAAATCACACAGTGCCAGAGCCTTCCACACTGGACACTCCCTTTTCAGCCATCCAAAGTTAGAGGTTAAGAGCAAGATGTATCCAAACGTTGGTTAGTGTTTACAAATCACCCTTTCACCAGTTTCAAATTCTCGGATGTTTCATTTACTTCAGTCACAATTTCTCCATATCTATACAAAACGGGGAAAATGGTCGATACTTACAAAGTGAAAACACCTTTTAAGATTGATGGGGTGCCTGATCCTTACTTGGTACTGTCGTCTGTTAATTTAGGGTAGAACTTTAAGTAATGGCTACTATTTTCTTTATTATTTGGCAGTGACGTCAAGCACTCATAATTTAAGACATGCAAGTAATCAACAAAATTGGGGATAGACAAGGATGGAAAAGACATTTTATAATCCTCGAACCCAGCTCATAGATGATTTTTTTTAAGTGGCTCGTTTGATTATGCTATGCTTCCAAAAGATGCAAGCATAGCAAAGGACAAACAAGAAAAGCAAGCACCTATCAGAACACTTTAATCTAATTAAAAGCTAAGAAGAGCACGTAAAAGAGGTTTCCAGAACAGAACTGGTTTTGCCCTTGAGGAGACTTGGAATAGATCAATGGATTGCTTCCTGGAATCAACACATTCATTTTGCTATTGTGGTCAGACCTACGAACTTTAGTAACGAATGACAGCGACAAAATCTGGCATCTGATCGATCAGAAGGTAACTAGTTTTAACAACTACCAGTCTACGTCTCTCTCACACTCTTGTCATATGAAAGTGGACGAAAGTGGAGAGACATGTAACATTACTTATTGTTCTTGTATATCTTTAATTAATCAAAGCATCGAAATGTACATTAGCTATATTCTACTTACCGAAATACATATGCATTGACATTCTGAAAAAGAATCATAGAGTTTTAGAAGATTCGGCCGCCAGACTCCTTTTGGTGACTGAATCTGAAACCATCAGAAATCGATTTCCAACTTTCTTCTAATGCCTGAGAGGGATTGCTCTGTAGAACCACTGTAACACACAATAAAAAGAGAGAGAGAGGGAGCGAGAGAGAGAAACAAAAAGGAGAATGATGGAACCATTTCAAATGAATAAATGAATATTTTGTGAACTTCCTAATTTCTGTTTCAATATTAGTCCGTCAATACTTGACAAAGGGGGGTTTTCTAGGGTAGGAAAAAGACAAAGAAGTAACGTGTCTTCTATATACACCAAGACCTAAAATTTACAACTTTGTACACTTTAAATCAACACACCCTATACTGCTCTATCCCCTTCATCTAAAACTTCCCGGAAAAGGGAAAAGAATTTGCTGATTTTTCTCCCCATCCCTACACTTCAAAATGTATGGCCAACGTCAGACTAATTGTTTGTGTTCTGGCTCTTGGAGCTCAAGAACACTCGTCATTTTATCTCCGTGGAATTTGGCTGAATCACATTATCTTCGTAGAGAATAAAACCATCAGCTTACTGTGAAGGTGGTACTGGCTTCTTTTCATGAATATCCAGCAGAAGATCCCGTAGCTCGGGGAAAACTGATACCAGAACCAGTTCCAGTATGGCGAATGCAAGTTGTTTCACACAAATAGTTGACTGCAAGCGCCAGAAAGTGTACCATTGTTCAGAACAATGCCATATAAACCAGAATTGAATGAAAGCATATATATGGAGTTTTTCCAGTGGGATAACATGCTATAAAGTTCGATCAAAGATCAACCTGTGTGAAATAGAAAATATCTCTCGCACATCTCTTGTACTGTTTCTTCCCAAGCAAGCTGACTAAGGCTGTTGGGGCTCCACCTAGCATAGAAAATAGGATCATTTCTTTTGTTGCATCATTCATAAACACACCAGCATAATGTAAACACACAAATATCAAATAAACAACCAACTCAAAATGGTTAATATACTCAAGAAAAAAAATCATCCTTTCCAATCACATAAATGCCTAGTTCACACCACTTATAACAACTGGCTGTGTAATGTTCAACCTCAACCTTTCTACATAAAGAAACCTGTTACACTAGCTTCTGGGAAGAAGAATTGAAAACAGAACCTTATAGCATCCATACAAACGTAATGATTACTGCCGCACAGCCCACAGTTTTCTTAACAATCCTTCCATGGAACATGAGTAGCAAACAAAGATGGACATCAAACATACTTGATTCAAAATTATCAATACTGAATCTGAGAACTTAATAGAGTATTGCACCTACCAAACAACATTTTCTTGATATCATTAGCTCGACGAGAAGCTTCAAGCTGTTCTTCAAAGGAAACATTTGAGGCCCTACTGTTAGTATATTGGCAAATCTGAAAGGGGGCCAAGTTTAGTTGAGTATCACCAAGATTCTCCTGTGTAGCCTCCACTCGTGTGAAGAATGTGCCATCTGGCCAGAGAAACTGCAAGAGTCAAGTTATTAGAAGAAAAGAAAAGAGAGGACATTTTAGTCAGTATCATCGATGCCAAATCACAACATACTCCTACGTGTAAGTTTTCAAAGGAATTTTCTAGAATAGTACATCCCACCTATCGGATGTTAATTTTAAGGCATCTCAACTACTGGCACCTGCAATGCAATTGTGTTTACCCTGTTACGGTCCCGAGTCTGGGATCGAGTCACCGGACGATTAACCGGAGATTCTTCTCCTAAAAAAGGGTTTTTACCCTTGTTCTTCCTCCTGGATGTACCTATAATTGGTAATCCAACACAGCTCGTTGAAGGGAGCTG
>JANZXV010000212.1:31722065-31745770 GCA_027576455.1 Erythroxylum roigii | reverse complement strand
TAAATAATTAATAATTAACTTAACTGATTTAATTTTAAAAGGAAAATTGTAATAGTTTCATATTATTTTATTAGTCTATCATATTTACTTACCATTTTTATATTAGAATGCATAAATAAATATTTTAATACAAAATATAAATGAACTTCATTAATAATTAGTAATATATTAATTTATTAATAAGTTTAAAACAATAATATTAAGTATTTTATTAAAATTTTATCTTATTATTTAATAATAAATAAAAATGATTAATATGTTATGGCAATTTATAATTTTATAGAAATGTTTATATAAATAATTGATAAAAAGTATATAATTTATTTTTACTATCATATTAAACTAATAAATATAATTATAATTAAAATTAATAAAAATAAATCAATAAGTAACTAATGGCATATATAAATATAGTGAATCAATATAGTCAATGTAATTTATTTGATACATGCCACACAAAGATCCACTAATTTTCTATCAAATCCTATAATATGGTTGTCTATGTAAATTGTTATGATAAGAATTTTTATTTTTTAAAAATGTATAAAATTTTAATAGAACTAATGATATCACATGGAATGTTGGCGTCGTTTTATCGTTTTTTCTTTAAAAAAGGAAATCGGGACTGAGAAGTGATATTGCAATCGGGCTTCCGATCAGAACAATTTTTGTTGAGCCCAATAAGTTGTATGAAGCTAAAAACTTTTGAGAGCAGAGTCCAGCAAGTCTGGAGCTAAAAACTTTTGAACAGCGGCGTCGTTTTTGCTCTAAACCGAGTGATAAGCCTATGCTGTGACCGTAGGCCACCCAAAATGGCCGCATCACTATTCCTGAAGAGCGCTCCACTCTTCCGCCTTCGGGTTCAGCACCACCGCCTCGCCGTCGGAGTGCTCTCACAACTGCGTCGGCCTTGGTGCGCCACGTCTGAGTCGAGTCTTGTCGACGAAAATGGATCTTCTACGGAAAAAACCATCACAGCTTCGACGGGGATCAGGCCCCCAGCAAGGCACAGGAGTTGGGATGATCCTGATTACCGAAAATGGAAAGACAAAGAAGAGGAGATTTTGAAAGATGTGGAGCCCATAATTTCTCTGGCAAAAGATATTCTCCACTCTAACAGGTCTTTTTGCTCTCTTTTTACCAATACGTTTTTCATAATGTGTTATGTTATTCAAGTGCACGCATTATAATTGAACGAGCCTTTTCTGGATAACGATTTGTTAGTGAACATAATTTACTCGTCAACTTGTAGTGCGTTTGCTGTGCATGGAAATATTGTGCCTTGTATAAAATGCCATGTTATCTTTTACCCTCTCGTTACTTTTTTACCTAGCAAACAAGTTTTGGCCTTTTGGGGTCTGTTTGTATACTAAACTTTGGTTATTGTCTCCTTTTGTTGATTTAAATGTCTCATTTACTAGGTGGAACATTTAGCTCCGTAAGTTGCTTATTTCTATGAATTTTGTATTTGCTTTGGTTTCTTATGTCTATAAATTTCTTACTTATTTTGGTTTTTTATTTCTATAGGTTCTACTTGTTTTTGTTTTCTATTTTTTAGATTAAGATTGCTTTGTAAAGCTTATAAATAAGCCTCCTAGATATTGTATTAGACATTCAATCAATAATATTCTCATATTTAGTTAGCTTTAAGCTTTTTCTAAAAGTGAATTCTTGTGTTTCTTTAAATTAAACGTGTTGCTTACTTTTCTTTTGTTTCTCGCTGCGTTAATACGGACGTGGAGCATTTATCTCCATAAGTTTCTTATTTCTATAGGTTTCTTACTTATTTTGGTTTCCTATTTCTACATTTGTCTCTATTCTATTTTTATAAGTTTATTACTTTTTTATTTTTTAAAATTAGTTTTGTCTTGTCATGTCTATAAATAGGCCTCCTAAACATTGTATTAGACATATAATCAATAATGCTGTCATATTTAATTGATTTTAAGCTTTCTCCATGAGTAGATTCTCATGTTTCTTCAAATCAAGTGTGTTGCTTGGTTGTTCTTCATTTCTCGTTGCGTAGTTGGTATCAGGGTGAGTTGAATCGCCCCCTTCATGGCTAGTGACAGCAACAGAAACACAAATCACACTACAGATAATCCTAGGTCAAAGGATCAAGGGGTGACGCTAAGAGTGATGGAGCATTGGATTATTCAACAATTGGAAGATTGTTTGGAGGTGCATTTCAGGGAGATCGTGGAGCGACTCAGTGCCCTTAACCCTCTTGCTAATAGAAATAGGAATTATGATGGAGATCATGTTAGGGAAGTCTGAGCCCTAAGGTGCCTTGTTGAAAGACTCGTTTCTGCTAGGGCTTGAGGACAACTTGCTTACGACAGTAAATCAAAGCCAGATGAGACTTCCTGTATGACGGACTATAGAGTCAAAGAGATCTTGACGGTAGTTTCAAGTTTTGAGTAGATATTCTTGTCTTTAATGGGATTCTAATATTGAAGGAGTTCTTAATTTAATCACAAACGTTGAGCAATTCTTTGATTATCATGAGATCTTGGAAGAAAGTAAGATAAAGATGGCAACTTGTAGGTTGAAGGGTGTTACGGTCCCGAGTCTGGGATCGAGTCACCGGACGATTAACTGGAGATTCTTCTCCCAACAAAGGGTTTTTACCCTTGTTCTTCCTTCTGGATGTACCTATAATTGGTAATCCAACACAGCTCGTTGAAGGGAGCTGTAACCTTGAAACTCAAACTCGTTAAGAGAGAGAGTTTCAGATCTCGTGGTTTCTAATAAATTCTGCTTGTTCTTTTATTGCTGAATAACACCCTATTTATAGGGAAATCTCCTAACAATCAAGAAGAATAATAGAACTAGAATTCATAACTAAACAATGATTCAGAATCCTTAGTAGACTCCCTTTCCTAAATAAACTCCTACTGCCAACTAGAATTCCTAACTAAGCAAGGATTTAGAATCCTTAATAAACTCCTACGAATGCCTCCATAACAACCCACTGCATTCTGATTGATAATCAGGGTTTTTCCTTTGTTTCTTTTTTCACAAGACAGTTACATGGAATTACAGGAATGCTGCATACCAGCCAGGGGCGGAGCTAGAGATTTCGATTGGGGGTAAGCTATTTAACTAGTATTATGTATAACAAAGTTATATTTTTGTCTATGGGGTTCTAATGATATTGGCACATAAAGATTAAGAGAATAAATTCAAAAGTGTCCAACCTTAAGGACCGTTTCAATTTAGTGTCATATTTCTAGGTGTGCCCTTGATAGTAGCTGATAGGAGGGCAAAGCTTTCACAAAGAGAAGACCAGAAAACAGCAGTCATCCTAAAAATTCTAGTATCCAATGGAGCTCCGAACCAACTGCAACTTTACACATGTTGCTAGGCACAATAGGGATGTGGTATGCAGGCGAGAAAATCTTTGATTAGCAATTGTTTATCTATAACGTTAAACACTCATTGCAAATTTAATTAATGAAACCTGGAGCATTAATCGAAAACATGCCCTCAATGTTTACACAGGCAAAAATTGTAGCGTGACTACCATAACAATTTCCTATTGTAAAAATTCCAAATCATCTTATATCACATGATATGCATGTGCATTCTCCAACATCCAACCAGCTAACAAACTCCTACAAATGAAGCTTTTATAGGCCTTGAACTGTCAAATTAGAGAAACATGGTAGACCTTTTCCTGACAATTTCTCCATTAAAAAAGAAAGGAAGTATAGAATGCATATAGAATAGGCCGTATGAATAAAGAAAAAGATCACTCTAAATATTGATAAAATTCATTGGTTAAGTCCTTACATCCTGCACCCACCGAATCCCTTGTGCAATAGTATCTCCCTTCCTAAGCCAATAAATCTGTCTCAACAGCCAGTCATCGATGGCATCTTCCATCACTAATTGTACTATTTGCATTGACATCCAAAATGCGTGTCTTCTGTAGCAACAAAAACAAACAACCAGACATGGAAGATGAGCTATTTGAACATATAAACTAGAAAACAAAAATCAAGCCAAAGAAAGAGAAGGAAAAAAATCAAATTTTCAGATCATCTGCAAAATCAGAAAGAACCAGATAACACAACATTCAGGGAACTGTTCACAACATATAATGTAGAAAAGCTGCAGATGCACAGTAAACAACCAAAGCCATTCAACTTAGCAGTGAAGTCAGGTTTTCACTCATCTGAACCCCAACTGGGGATCAGGTACTCCCCAGTTGCTGGCCAAACTAATGGCAAAGAAAATTTTCTCAAAGCATTTTCACTATGACTCATTGTGGTTATTGCAACTTGTCCAAACAAGAACTACTTTTGGGTTAATAAGAATCTTCTTTCAATTAACTTATCATGAGGAAACAGAAAAGTAAAATAGGCAAGAAAAACTGGATGTAGCAAAAATTTGAGTTGGAAATGATTGTGATTGTAACAATGATGAAAAGCAGTTTTCAAGAGATCATGAACTTCGATGAAAATTCTAGCCTTAAATTCTTCCCTCTAGATTCAGGGAAGAAGGTTTAACCAAGGACTTGCGACAGGAATGACCAGACAAAGCATACATCAACTCCATCACTAATAAATACTCAATTGACTAAATAAAAATAACAAAATAACTCACCTCAGCCACCCTCTTCTCTTTAGCTGAAAGACCTTATCGACCAGATTTAAGAGAGGCACACTTACATTAGGTGGAGTCCACTGCCATAAGAATAAAAGTCAGCTCCCAAAGTTTTCTACAAGTAATTGAGCCAAAAATGCGAGCTACATGCCCTAAACCAATCAACTAAGATAATGTAATGATACTTAATCAAAGAGCACCATAATATTCTGAGACAGATGAAGAAACCACATGCTTTTCAGAGATTCAAAAGCCATCAAGACAATTCAAGCTGATTCTTTCACAACTCGATTTTCATCATAATACAAGAATGTTTATCTTGCTTGCCTCGGTGTCATTGACTAAGTCTCATTAACATAATTTGAGGTGGAACAATGTCTTAATATCAGGATGTATCAAAATGCAAATATGGCGCAATAGTAAACAAATAAAATCACATGCTTTGCATTAACTTAGAGAGGACGGATTACACAGGAATATAACCACTACAAAGCTCCCGTCATTATTAAGGACAATAATTTACAGAATTAACTTTGGCAATTTTGGATTATCTATTGCTGATCTGCTCAATAAGTAAACTGCATAAATGAAATTCTAGTTGGAAACCATATGGCTAAAAGAATTATTCTGTAATGAAAACTAAAGTAGTTATCCACATTTGATACATACGGAGAAGTAAAAAAAAAGCAATTAGTGTAAAAAAGTGGACACAAAGTTCAAAATGATAATAAAAGGTGCAATGTTTGTTTTCAAGTAAGTTAAAGGAAGGGTAACTCAACCGCACATTCCAGAGATGTTATTCAGCAAGTAACAGCTCAGAAAACAGTCAACATCGTAAGGGAGAGTAAACACTAATAATCCAGTTAAGAACAAATTATCTTGCTCAAATATAATGAAGGTAAACTTAATCTTCACATGCAAAAATAGCACAAAAATGATGCAGAAAATTGATGTTGGCCAAGCTAAGATTACCTCTGGAGGCATCCCAACTGGATCTTCTGCACGATTAGAAGTTGTAGAAGTTGCTGGAGGTATTCCACCATGGTCCTTCCACTCAGATGTCACCTCTGAATTCATTTGTTTTTCTGAACCTATGCTCCTAGCCTCCTCCTTATGTTTGATTACCAGAGGTTGAAAACCCTTAGTGTTTAATTCGCTATCTGAATGCCACTGATCAGTGTGTTCACTGGATCCACCCTCATCCAGGTCATGGCATTCTTGCTTATGACTTTGTTCATCATCAGAAATGCTATTCATGGTTTCTGGTGTGTCTTGCCTCCAGGTAGGATAATTCATTTCATTAGCATGCCAGGACAAGTTATTGCTTTGAGATGAAGAAATGGTTTCGTCAAGGGGGGGAGACGAGCCAACAATACGTTTGAAGCCATCAGAAACCCCTTTCACTTGGCGCACAATATCATCAACAGCATCATCCACATTAACTGATTAAATTCAAACATCATAATTAAGGGTAGAAAAATGTCAAGTGAGATGATTAAATAGAACATATGATCTGGGTTCTTCTTCCCACTCTTAGTTGATAGGCTTTGATAGTGGAACAGCAAGTGTATAGAAAGGGGAATTTTCTCAGTTTACTGAGAGATTAATTATTCAAAACACACCGTCTATAAGGTGCATGCACAATCCACTTGGTTTGGATTAAAAACAAGTTGAACTGCAGATGAAATGCAGGTATTTTGTTAATTAAGTGAAGAGTTGAGAACATCTAATGAAAGATTGTCCGCGTACCTGCAAGAGTTCTCATAACTGAGGAAGATTTCCCAAAAGAGTAATTCTTCAAAAGTGAAACGAAACATAAAGAATTTCAGGTGCATTCAGCTTACATATGAATCACAGCCAAGAAAAAAAGGATTAAAAGAAACAATATGTTCAAAAAGTCAACAGAATTTGCACCTTGGAGGAAACACTCAAGAAATCCCATACTTCGTGCTGTTCAGCAACATTAGCTATAGACATGAGATCCTGGACAAAGTAGTGTGATTCACGATGTGAAAAAATGAAGCAAACAATTCAAACTAGATAACCAAAAGCGGGTACTAGTAAAATACTTGAAGATATTTATCAAGCTGAATGCAGCGTTGATGAACAAAAGCATCCTCAGTACTTGATGAGAAAATCCTTTTAGGAGGCAATTGCAACGTGTAATTAGGAATGTCCTTTAGATGCCTATGCAGTCTCTCAAAATTGCTGTATCTGCAGAGGGACAATTTGAAATGTCAAGCAAGAGTAAGTCAGGTCTCTCTATTAAGGAATTGTAAGAGCAACCATGTAATAATCTGTAGATCTTTATAAATAGTTATCATAGCATAAAGAAGAGAAAAAGACCTCCTTTTAACAAACCAAGTTCTGTTTTCAGCATCTATCACAGCAATTGAGTAAACAGCAAAAGATTTTGAACCTAGTTTCTCAAAATATGCTCCATGGACCTGCTTAGACAGAGACACAAGTAGGACTTAAAATCAGATCCACACAACAGTCAAATTTGGTACGAAGCTAAATAAAGGTGCTCCTGTAATTTGAACAACACTAAAAAGTGATATTTTTTTTTTCAATTTTTTTTTCCTGATTGGTTATTTCTCATTAAAAATAGCAAAAAATTATACCCACCCGGCATTTTAGTTTAGGAACATTAGGTCCCTCATGGCGGACTATTATGTCTGACATTTTCTTCACAGCATGATCATCACTGCGACTTCCAGAATCAGGGCTGTAGAATTCTGAAATAATGGATCCACCTACATTTCCACTAAATGTCCTTTTATTATCAGGTTCAGCTCTCAGGGCAGAAGTACTGTTTGATCTCTTCAGTCTAGTTTTACTTTCACTTGTAGAAGTATGCATGGTACTCTCCAGTTCATGTTGTATATGCTGTCTCTTAAATGATGACGAGTCATTATAATTCAAAGCATATTGCATTCCCCATTTTTCCTCACTGCATGATACTGTATCAGCGCTTAGCTGAGGGTTTGATACCACAGCTGATTTACTCACTCGTGCTGGAAGAATCAGGGAGTTGCTGGTAATCATTTCCTTCCCCAGACTTTCTATTCGTGCAGCACTACTTATAGCAGAAGCTTTTTCCATAGATTGAATCCCTGCTTTACCAATTCTAGTCTCTTTCTTTTTGTAATTTCTTCCTTTTGCCCACATGTTTTCAAGATTTTCAGGAGCAAGTACTTCCGTTCGTCTCTGTGTTGCTGCCTCAAGAATCCGCGCCCACTCTGCATTACGTGGCTGAAATGCCTGCTGCTGATGTAACTTATAGTTTATTGTTTCTCTATCAGCATCAACATCTGCCAAAGTCATATCAGTTCCTTGGTAACTCTTTTTGCCCTCAAAAGAATCAATCTTTTCACTACTTTTAACTGCATCTCTTCTAGGGTTGGAATTAATGTCAACGGCACTGCCTGTAGACCGATAACCACCAATGTCCATCAGACCACCATCTTTTATAGCAACCAAAATGTACTCAATCACTTGATTGATATACCTGATTAAGGGAAAAAGATAAAAATAGTGAAATCCCTTAGAGCACAAATAATGTTCTAACAACTTAAATCATGTGATGATATAACTAAAAACAACCACAAATTCTTAAAGGCTCAATAATATCTATTAGTCTACAATTGAAACAACAGACATAAGTTGCCCCACAATGTCTAATAAAATATTTTTTTCTGAAAAGAAACGATGAAAAAGACGATGGAAGAAAATAGCAATCGGTGAAACTACAGTCTTGTAGAGAAGTTTATGAACTAAACAAGATGAACACTGAAAACTTCAACCACTTACCCAGGACTTGCAAGATTCAAAATGGGCTGCATGACCAAGCAAGTTACAATCTCTCGAGCAATAGTACGAACCAAAGGGCATTGAGCTTCTCGAGGTCTCAACACTATAGCTATGACTCCACCCATAATTTTCTGAAGAACCTATTGTTGGTCAGGAAACAAAATGAAAAAGAAAAGGACTTTTAAACAACAAAAACAGAAGGAAAGTAGATAGGTGTCAAAAGCAAAATGAAGAAATTGTGGATCATCAGAACACTCCACTCACACCTTGTACTCACTCTCAGGAGATATCAACGCAGGATGGAGCTCCTTAGAGACCAAGAGATGGTGTTTCAATCGTTCATCTCTCTCCTCAGTAGAAAGTGTTCCCATTACATCAACACCAATAGATGCTTGATTTCTTCTGAAAAGATCCAAATGATCCCCTATTAAATCAACTACATCCCTGCAAAACAGCCATTCAAATGATTGTACTTATTTCACTACTCAACTTTCAGTTAGTTGACATATAATAACAGGCGAAATTACCTAGTTAGCAAGTCAACAAGGTTGATCTCTTTAACCCTTACAGATATCTCACCAATAGCATCCATGATTACCGAACGAATAAGTTCGGGAGCTTCCTTGTCAGGTGTAATCTCTGAGTACCACAAATCTACCACAAAATCTTTCAATATCTTGTCAATAAAATCATTTATTGCAGCCTCCACAACTGGAGAATCTATTTTTCTCTTCCACCTTGGTGGGGGTGGTGAAGAAGAAAGCCGTGAATCATTTGGGGACAATTGTTTCTTCTCCAAATGAGACAAATACGATTGCGGACGTGCAGGCCCGTGTACTTTCCATTTGAACTCTACCTCAGCAGACAAAACTCGCAACGCGGAAACAAATAGTATTGATACAGGTAGATTAACCCACATTGATGAGCTTGTATCTGCAATAAGGAACTATAATTGTAAAAACATCCACGGAGACGACAATAGAAAAAACAATTTCTCCAACGAACTAAATCAACCAACCATTCACTTCACTATTCCTCAATCCAACCAAGTAAAATATTAAATAATCCAAATAGTAAATTGAGCTTATTTAAGAATTATTCACTTCAACAAAAGAAAATAGCAAAACAACTTCAAGTAAATTAGCCGTTACAGTATCATAATTACAAAACAGACAAATAAATAAACATGGAAAAGTAAAAAAATGAATAATTTAAAATTGCTAACAAACTTCAAAAGGAAAGCCCTAGCTTGTGACAGTAACCACAAACACAAAGCTGGATTGGTGGAGAGCACCCAAAATCGAATCCGATCAAAGAAACAGAAACTTACGGGACAAAAAGTAAGTAACGAAGAAGATGCAAAGGGACCACCAAACGGTTCGAAGCTTAGCCTCTTCGATCAGATCGTGTATGGTCTTCATGGGCCTCATCGTCGTCGTCTTCTCTCCCTTTTCTCGATCAACAGTTATGGTCTGTATCCAGAGAGGGAGAGAATGAAAATTTAGATGTTGTTGTCTGAATCTCTGGTCGCTGCTTCTAATTTTGTTCTGCTTCTTCTTCTTCTTCGCTTCGTTGGCGCGTACGTGGCGCGGAATATACTGAGAGAGCGGTCAAAGACGACTAGTAAATTATCCGATGCCTCGACGACAAGTCGTGGGGAAATTATTAATTAATTAATATATCTTCTGAAATTATATATATTTTAAATACCCAATGAAAAGTTTGGTACTGATATTTCCGTTTAAATCGAAAAGTCTGGATATAGTACTAAACTGAAAAAAAAAAAGGATTTAGATTAATTGTATTTATGTACCATCTGTTGATTTTTTATTTGTGTCTAGCTAATACGTGCTACGAGACCGAGCAGTAGTGAATCAAGCTTGGCTAGATGAATTCTTAGCTTCCGTGGCACAATTTGGAGAAAATTTATTATCTGACCACTCCTTTGTACATATACATCTTACTTGTACATTTATACAAGGAATGCCTTTCAGTTTTTGAATGGGCTCACTCAATAAGATGGCTTCCTCGAGCTAGTACAAACAAGCTGGAATCAGGTAATGGAAGAATACAAGGCTTACCAGCTAATGCAGAAACTTAGAAAGGTAAAGTGAGCACTCAAAAGCTTTGTCAATTCCTATTATAAATTGGTGTTAGAGACCAAGATGAAACTTCAGGAGGCACAGTAGGAATGTTATAATCATCCTCGTAATATTCAGATGAGAGAACATGAAACCCAAAGAGAAACTTCAGGAGGCACAGTAGGAATGTTATAATCATCCTAATAATATTCAGATGAGACAACATGAAACCCAAAGACTCAAAGATTACCAAGAGGCTTTGGCATTGCATAATTCCATCCTAAAACAAAAGGCTCGCCTAAACTAACTTAGGGAGGAGAATTCAAAAATAAAATTCTTCTATGCTTCTCTTCGAACTAAAAAGAATAAGAACAAAATCACCACACTCTAGGATGAATTGGGGACTTCAATCTCATATCAGAATGTTTTATCAAAACCATACAAGAAGTTTCTTCATGAATTTCATGGGTAAGAACGAAGGGCATCAAAATGAGCTAAACATGAAAAGATTCTTAGATAGCCCCTTAAACCAAAAATACAAGGATCTCCTGCATTTACCATTCACTAGCTTAAACCTTCAGGGCATTCTAGCTTAACATTGACATTCTCTTTTGTCTCATCCAATAAAACAATGTCATCAGCAAACAATATGATCCAAGTTATATCCCCTTCGATATTTTTAGTGAGCTCATCCATTACTACTGCAAATAAAAAGAGACTCAATAAGGTAGCCCAATCATAATTTCCTATACTTTAACTTTTACACCTCCTCATAATTTCCCTAGTTACCCTATCATAAAGCCTTCTTTAAATCAATAAAAACTATATGCAGGTTACATTGTCTTTCCTTATAATATTCCATTAATCTTCGAAGGAGATGCCAAGCTTCCATCATAAACCTTCAGGGCATGAATCCAAACTGGTTCTCTGAGATAGGTGCATCTTTTCTCACTCTCTTCTCGATCATCTTCTCCCATAATTTTATAGTGTGACTAAGTAGTTTGATGCCTCTATAATTATTACAATTTTGGATGTCCCCTTCGTTTTTGTATAAAGGAATTAGCATATTAAGTCTCCTTTCATCCAAAATTTTGGTAGACTTAAAGATTACATTAAAGAGCTTGTCTACCAAGTAAGACCCTCTTCGCCTAGGCTCTTTCATACCTCTATAAGTATCTCATCAGGCCCTGTTGCCCTTCCACTCTTTATCTCCCTCAAAGCTGTTTTAATTTCTTCCCTTATGATCTGTCGACAATAAGTAAAGTTATGAGACCTCTCAGATGTTTGAAGATCACTTAAAGAGATGTTTTCTTTTACACCCTCATTAAAAAGGCTATAGAAGTATCTCTACCATGTTCTCTTGATCTCATTTTTAGCCACAAGCATCCGTCTTGCTTCAATTTTTGTAGAACAAACTTTATCTAAGTCTTTTGCTTTTCGTTCCCTAACTCTCGTCAACTTAAATAAAACCTTTTCTCTATTTTAGTTTTCAATCATTAGTATAATTTCTCGTAAGCTCTGCTTTTAGCTTATGAGATTATTTTCTTTACCTTTTTCTTTGCTAGTTTATAACTTTCTCTATTAACTACCCTTTGGTGCTATCCATTAGAGCTTTATAGGCAACTTTCTTCATCTTAACATTTTCTTGTACATCTTCATTCCACTACTAAGACTCCATCTTACTACACTTAGGCCTTTGAGAAACAAGCAAGATATATTTCATTGCATTCCTTAAAGAGTTATGATAAGTGGAAATTGTATCATGTTTTATGGCATAGTTTGATACGTGTTTAACTGTTAATTCAATCACTTGGTATGTGTTTAGGTTAAAATTATGTTGGATTATGATTTATTTGTGTTTTAAGTATTTTACGGGTTAGTACAAGACTTTGAGCTTAAATATTATGTTTTGAGATATCTTGATGTGTTTGTTAGTGTTTTAGGGTTAACATCAAAGAATGAAGGAGTTTTGAAAACATTCAAGCTAAAACAGTGACCCACGATCGTGGCTTGTGACAGAAGCTCTAAGTTTGGCCCACGATTGTAGTCTGCATGGCACGATCATGACAGAAGGCTCAGATGTGTAGGCCACGATCATGACTTACATTGGGCAAACGTGTAGAAGCTCTGTTTCAAGAGATTTTTTTGACCTTTTGGACCCCCCAAAAAAACCCTAGGATTACCTAAAACATAAAAAAGGATAAAGAGAATAGAAGGAGGCAGAAAAAAGAGAGCTTGGAAGTAGCCACCATTGAAACCCTAAAGTAAGAATATCAAGAGAGAGAAAGAGAAGAAGGAAGAGGAAGAAAAAAGAGAGCTTGGAAGTAGCTACCATTGAAAACCTAAAATGAGAGTACCGAGAGAGAGAAAGAGAAGAAGGAAGACGAAGAAGACGAAGACGAAGCTAACTCAACGTGCTTCCTGGATTAGGAGGTTTTCTGGCGTCGCTGCCTTCCATCTTCTATTTCAAGTTGTATTTCCTTTTTGTTTTGATTTTATTGATGTATAGAATTGAGATGGATAGTATGATGATAGGATTTGAAATATTGATGATGTTCTAAAAAATTTTTGGGATTTTATTTTCATTTAATGCTAATTTAGTTGATTGTGTCATTTAGTTGAATGTCGTAATTTAATTACGTTATTGCATAATTCAGTAATAAACTGAGAGGGTGAACTGAATAAAAAATGATTAAATCAGATTAATGAGAGTTAGGCAATTTAATAGAAGTCGTAATAAATCATATTGGTAATTGTGTAGAGAGAGATCTCGTGTGATGTTCCAATGGTTTATTAGAGTGCTTAAGATCTAATTAGGTTTTGGATAATTTTTTAATTGAGAGAATGCAAATTCTATAATCTGATTAGGATTTATAATTTAGGTTTTAGTGATTATAACTCGAGAGAGAGTATTCAGTCTTGAGTATTCAGCCTTAGGACAGTCCAGAACCAACACTCCATTGGCACATAATTGGCTAGGTTAGCATTAATGATAAGTGAAATCCCCTTTCTCATAAATTTGTAAATTCCTTAGGTTGATTTCTATTGTGATTGCATATTGCTCAATTGTTAATTCCTTTGTGTTTAATTTCTGATTTAAGTGGTTAAATTCAATTCTCGTGATTACTTTCCGTTTGAGTTTCATATATTATTGGCCTTAGATTTTAGGATTGATTAGTTCCCCTCCTTGTGAGATCGACACCTCTTATACTACAATTGTGACCCATGCACTTGCAGTATTTGAGAGCTTATAAATTTTAAAGCTCGAACGACACGATTAACTTACTTCTCTCTCCAATATCTGGTTAGCATCTCCTTCCAATTTTCATTCTTCTTCATATATTACTTTATTCCTAAGTTATTCCACTGTATCCCCTTTCAAGTTGCATCATTTGACTCTGGTACACCTCTTAGGACTTATCTTCTTCCTCTAAACCTTAATTATAAGATCCATAACTAACAATTTGTACTGATTTGATAAGCAAGGATTAGGTATCATTTTGCAATCCTTATAACTAGATTGATCAGTTTGCTTTATGAGGATGTGGTCAATTTGAGTTCTTGCGATTCTACTCTAAAAGTCACTAAGTGCTCCTCTTTTTTCTTAGAAAAGGAATTGGATATCACCAACTTAAACGCTACTACTGAATTTAACAAAGTAGTCCCATTATCATTCTTATCACCGTACTTGAAACTCTTATGAGTATATGAATATTCGTCTAAGGTTACACCTATATGACTACTAAGTCTCCTCCTAGAATAGCTCTCTTATCAAAGGAGATCTATTGAATCACCTCATATAACTCTTCCTATAATTGGCCCTATTTTGAGTATATAAGCACACACCATATTGAAAATAACACCTTTTTTTTTTGGTAATTTAGTGGATATATAAATAAATAATGGTATGTACAATCAAGAGATTTGCGAGAATGCAATCTCTAGTCTATACTACGAGACCGAACATGTGTGCATGAGGGATCTTATTGCTCCCCATGCCTACACAACTAAATAACAACCTAAGGTTTATCAGCCCATAAGATGTCCATAGCAAGGAGGATCTTACCAAAATTACAATAATTCCTAACAGTAGGTTCTGCATCCAAACTATTTAAGAATATCTTCAATACATAATCAGGGAGTTTCATATTAGGAAAGAAGACACCTCTTCTACAGATCACATTGTTTGCTTGTTTACAAAGAGTTACCGCAATGCTGAGGAAGGAGAGATAGGTCAGCTCTCATCCAACTTCCTTTAAATCACTGAGCTGGTCCTCCAGCTTGTAAGATACCCATTAAAGGTTTGAGCTTTCCCACCGTTGGGTTACACAAGGAGTGGATTGTTGATATTTGTCGCACCATGCTCTTTAATACTTCTTGTATCAAACAAACTTGGTCATTGTCTTAGTTTACAAGATCAACTCATTAAAATGATAAACATATTCATTCATCAATTGTATGGTTTGTTAGTTTGTTGGCCAATAATCTAAATTGTTACTCTCCTCTTAGTTTTTATGGCTTGTTATTCTCTTAAAGTGATACTAGATTTACCCTTAAACCTAAAACCTCTTAGTGTAAAAGATAATTTAAAGATCTTTAAATTAACTCGTCTATATTTCTGTTCAATCATATTTGTAAAAGCTTGCAATTTGTGAACCAACCTATTAATCAACATAAGTATGAGTTTAATATTGACCATACGTATAAGTATCTAATTACTTATTAAACCTATATTGATGCTTTTTTGACTAGGTTGACATTCCGCGATAGCTAAAATACTACTCTGAATGCTAGTTTGTTGAATATAATTTGGGTCAAGTAAGTAGTATATTCCATGTGGTCATTTTTATGGTAAGAGAAAGTATACATGTAATAGTTCTCTAATTATTGGCTATTTGAATAAAGCTATTGCAACTTACAAAATAATATGCATAATATTAACATTAATAATTAGGTAAAAAGATAACTAAACTGGTAATTACTTACATTGATAGGTTATTCATTAGGTGGTGTTACTTTACACTTTCTACTATTGTGTCCAAAAGCACTACATTTACTAAAAATTTGCACTTGACCCTTTTATGACATCTTGCTTACACTTGGTACTTTCTTTCGTTCATTCCTATCTCTCTTTCTTGCCATTTTGGCCTTCCTGGTATCAAACCTTTTGGCTTGTGGATGTTTTCTCATAGCCATTTAATGGCCAAAATATCTTGATCATACATTGCTCTTCTTATAATAGTCATTGGCAAATGCTTCCACTTTTTGTTTGGAGTGACTGAAACTACTAATGTATGTTTGCATATGTAACCATATAGGTCATATGCTTTGCAGCTATAATAATTGTCTCTTCCTAATCTCACAGTATGCTTTTAGTCCCTTTTTTACTGAACTCATATGCACCATTGTCATTGCCTCCTTATTTTTTTAAGCTTCTTGACAACTATAAGTCAATATCTAATTTCCACATATGCATATACCCTTCTATCAACATGTCTCTTCATGATCATTGTCTTTATGGTTTCTAACATATTAATCATTAGTCTATCTCTTGCTAATAAGATCTACTTGTTGAAAGTCTCGCTCACGTTATTATCAATAATTAGCCATTTTGACTCAAATGATTGGTATGACCTAGTTCAAGTCTATTATAGATATTCATTTAATGCACAAACACACATAATTCTAATATTTCCATTTTTTATTTCTTATTAAAATTTTCAAAATACATAGAACTTGCACATGCCCATAACTGCCTTCTTAAGTCTCTACCACTTAAATATCCATGCCAATTATGGTAAATATACATGATGATGCATATTAGTAAATATATATGGTGGATATTCTATGATATATATTTGGCAATATAACTTCGACATTTCTTATTAATCTCTAGATATACAAGCGAACAAACAAATCTCAAATAACTTAAGGCAATAATATATTATAACAAATAAACAAATCTATATTTAAGTTCCTTTTGCATGTTAAATATTATTGTGACTTCATCCCTTTATTCTAACTCCAAATCAACTGATAAGAGTGACATAAATGAACTCCACAAATCAGTATTTTCTCCTTCTACAACTATCCATATTATAATATGTCTACCTCTATTTCCATCTATTCTAACTACAATGACTAGTTGCCTTTGAAATTTAGTCTTCAAGAGACAATCATCTATCCCCAAATGTCTCCATTCTTCTTTTATAGCTATAAAACAAATATATAACCTTTTGAATTGCAAAAATAGTGGCTCTTGATTCTTTTAACAAATCCAATTCCACTATTAAACTAAGCTTGCTAAGTTTCAACTCATGAATATAACCTTACATCTTTGATTATTCACAGGCATGATATAATCTATTATGCTTTTTATATGTATTAACCTTTTTTATATTCAAACTAGTAACAAAAAATTAGACATAAACGCATGCGACACATATATTGGACCATATGTTACCTATAAAGATACCTTCATAATAGATAAAAAGGGGCTATAATGTCTCCTTAATCTTAATATAGACAACATAAATCAAGATCAATTAAAATAATAACTAACATATGCTTTGACTTAACACAAGATACAATTGAGATGATACTAGAAAAAGATTCTACTTCATACACAACTATGATCATGTTGAAGATGGGCTGGCACCATACATAGGAAGCAATAGTACTAAAAAAGGAAGCAAACAAACAAGGTAAGAAGATGAGCATGATAACAGAAGATAGGAGACGATGATTGTGCTTCCACTGAAAAGCATGGGAAGATTACAACATTTGGAAACAAAAAACGAACTAAATATTTAGTATTATAAAGAATATAGAACAATCAAGAACATTATATACAAACAAAATATGCAGCAACACCTTTGCATAGAGTAGAACAAAGCTAAAAAAATCATTTGGGAGTTTCCCAAACATCGTCATTTGGGTAGTAGGATTGATAAGTTTTTTTAGGCTTCTTTTGCCACGTAGGATACACATCTATCAATGGGAATCCCTAAAAATAAAAAATGTTTAAGTGGATTTTTTAATTGGAAGTTAATAGAACTATTAACTTGATATTTGAATTGAATGGTTATCAAAATATTGTGATTTTTTAATGTTTTAAAATGTTTGAGTTCAAATTGAATTATGATTAAAATGTTATAGTCAAATTTGATCCTTTTGTCTATAATTTTACTATACGTTCCTTTTTTATTATTAAGTTTTAACATAGTTTAATTTTATTTCAATTATCCAAGCTGGTGAAGTGAATTCCTTGATTGGATGCTTACTTAAGATTGCATCAATACATAAAGGAATTAGGAAAATTTTAGGTCTTACAATGCCATTAGATGTAGATAAAGAAAAAGAGAGGTTGTGTCTAATACCAAATGAAATGCCAAAACCCCAAGGAGTTTGAAGAAGAAGAGAAAGCTTGGATGCCATATTCTCTATTTACTAGATTACTTAGAAGTAAAGGAATATTTCTTGTTTGGTATTCTCCCACTCCTAACCTTGGAATGTATTGAAAAATCCACTTAGTTATACTATAGGAATTATGCTGCTATGAATAATCTATTATGTAAAGAAACTTGTTGAGATTTTGATCTACATTTGGTTGCAATTGTTCTCTAGGATCAAACTTAACACTAAGTGATGGGGAGTTATTGTGTCCTTAATATAAAAGCTTAATAATGTTTGAATATGTAAATTATATATCTTGGAACAACGATCATCAATGTTTGTGGTTAAGTTTTTCTTTTACCTTCTCTTATATTTTACTTTTTTATAACTTATGAAGGCTTTATACTGAGCCAAAATTTCCCCATTTATGTTTATTGCTTGAAAAAGGTTATCTGGATGGGTTTGAGGTTATCTAAACCTCCTTGAGCGATCAACTTCAGTATTGTAACTTCTATATTCTATGTAAAACATTATACTAAATACTAATTGTAACATAAGCAAGCATACAAAACCTACTAAAGAATATCATAAGGTGGTAACATAAGCAAGCACATAAAACCTATCGAAGAACATCATAACATGGTTAGAGTTCAGCAAAAAATGATATTATGATATAAGTTATCCCATCTAAAGGTGAGAATCATCAAAAGTGAAAGTAAACTCTAACATGTAAGAGTACTTTAATGGCTTTACTAGAAAAGATGCACTTTCAATACATGATATCTTACAAATAAAAATATCTATCCAATGTTATAGTGAATATCCTATTTTCTATTTCTAGAAATGGAATGCAAAGTCCACTTGTGTTTGTGGATCCAAACTGCAATTGTTTTTGCAAGGAACTCACTCTATACTTCAACTTTGACTGATAAATAAACAAATACTTCATCGCCTTCTCAGCTAAGTATAATGGTTAGGATCTATTTTGTTTGTTAATTTAGGAAGTACGAAGGTTTCCCCCATATCCAAATAGCTCAGCTTCAATTTGTTATCAACATATAAAACACTGAGATTATCTTCATAGTAATTAAACATTTGTAGCAAAATTTTATGAATTTAATGAGAAAAGGGGCTATACTCGTATATGTTTGCTTGCACTAATCAGAAATTCCTCATAACATGCAGGACCTAAATATTATTTTCCTTTTGTCAATTGTTTTTTAAGAATATTATTGCTACTTCCTAATCTGACAAAAGTTAAGCTTTTATGGTGTAGTTTATTATGATAATTCAAGTTCGAACAAGATGTTGTATGGAGATAAAAACAAGTTTATTTATGTTTCATGTAATCTTCCATAGTAATTAGTATTGTAAAACTTATCACAAACCGTAACTTTAGGCCCAAGATCTATTATAAACTTATATAAACATATATGATGCGAAAAAGTAACTATTTTGCTATCTATAACTTAATGAACATGCTTCTCAACTACTCGAATAAGCTTTTGGATACTTTAAATAAGATTTTCGACGTATTAAAGAGCTTCTGTAAATTCATTTATGATGCTATTGTCTTTCTACACCTTTCTGAATACGTGAACCTTTTAATGAGTTAGAGTAACCTTACGTTCACAAACTTCTATCAGTATGCTATAGGAGAACTTAGCATCTATTTGTAGAAATCTTATTAGGCCCCAGTGGAAAAATTAATTAAGGGCTGCTCCAGTGCATTAGACTCCCCGTTTTGAGCAGGTTAATAGAGAGTTATCAATTATATGTAGCCTTCTCTTTACAAAAAGATTGAAACTCAATAAACATATTTTCCCATATTAATAATCATTTTCTTTACTGGACTTTTGATCCATTTATCCATATTCTTTATTGAGCTCATTTATTATCTTTAATCAAGATCAAATTTAATTTATAAAAACATGTCATTAATAACTGTCAAATAAGAATTTTTAATTCCAATAGGTATACCAATCAAATATGTCAGCCATTGATCGTTCTTTATAACAAATTCTATTTCCATTTTGGCACCAATTTTAATTATAGAGCATAATTAAATGATTTAGTCAAAGTGTTTTTTCCTATTTTTTCTTATCATTCAGACAACAGATACCAATCTAAACATAGACTGAAATCTCAAATTTGTGTTGATTATAGAAGAATAACCTAAGTTTGATGTTGTCTAAAAGTTGAGGCCTCACATTGCAGCCTCTCAATGAAATGAAAATCTTCCCCTCCCACCCCCTCTCCCACTGCCTCTATAAAACACCTTTCCTACTTCTCCCTCTTGTCAACATCCTTAACCTTTTCTAAGTCATCAAGATGGCTTTTCTAGATGACGCCTTAGGTTGCTTTCTCTTCTAGTCCCTCCTTGTTAAAATGACTAATAAATTTCACGTTAGATGTGAACAAAAAAGTAATGATTTTTATATGAAAAATGAGTTACTATATGAAAAGTAAATGAAGAAATGCCATGATTTATATATGAAAAATGAGTCGACATATAAATCTTTTTTTTATTTACAAATAACATGATAACATAATGAACCAAGTTCAATGATAGGCTATTCATATATGTCCATTCAAAGGAGTGAGGAGAAGCAATAAATGTATTAAATTTTCACATCAACTAGAAATAATAGTTAGTGATAAATTTTTTACATGAATGATCTCTTAAGGTTATAAGTAAAGATATGAATTTTCGTATGTATGAGTTATTCATCTTCTTCCTAATTAGAGATTAATAAAAAATATCATACATATCATAACATATTATGACTTGAGCCAAATGCTCATCTAAAATGTACTCGTAAATTACGAGTTAGGATTCACTTTGGATTACGAAGCAACAATAGATGTTAGGGTTTCATTTTTCTTTGGGTTTCTTTTGTCATGATAGATAAATAACTTTTTTTAATTGGTTAAAAGAGGCCACTAAGAAGATTGAGAATGTTTGGGAGTCGTAAGAAACATAGAGCAAAAGATAATTAAGGTAAGAGTCTTTTTTTTCATAAAGTTTATAAATATTGATATTAGTAATTTCTATAGATTGCATTGCATTGTTTTTTGGTCCTAGTTACATAATGGCTGGTATGAAAATCACACATTGTTGTCCTTGATTATTGATTTGTAAGGTATGAAATGTGTTATTATTAGTTCATATACTTTTAAAATAAAAGTTCTCGATTATGAGCATCATATTTAAAATATTTTATGTTTGATTTGGGTCATTACAGTTGGATCTTAAGGATGTTTAACATAGTATGTTTTAAGAATCAACTTTTCAAAAATTTTACTTTAAAATTCATTTCATTATTTTTTAAAAGTTATAAATGCCATATTTTAGGTTTACAATCATAATAATCTGTGCTTATTTTAGTTTTAGATACTCACTTGATCTTTTTTAGATTTGGTTATGTAAGCTAGAATTGTTGTCAAGATTGAGTTTTAAGGGTGTTAGTAATTAAAAAACTTAATCAAATTGTTATGACCATAGGCTTCAAATTAATAAAAAGAATTATGATTTAGATTAATCTATATTATATGTTTCACTTAAAAACAAACCAAATATTGATTTGTTTCTCTTATTAGGGGACTAAGATAGGGTTTTGATTGAGCCCGGTTAATTGAACAATAAATCAAAAGTTCAAAGTATAAATAGAAATATGATATCATCTTTTAATAAGGATGGTATTACTAACAATAGGCATTTTAAGATAAAGAGCTTAGTGTTTAGCCATTTCAAGAAATTGTTAGGGTATGATATGAACTTCTCTCGAAATTTGCAAGTCTTAAAGGAATTCATTCCCTAGGTCATTAACTCCATTCAACAAGACTATCTCATTTATCCATTTTATGAACTAGATGTAAAGAATGCTCTTCCCTTGATTATGCCTGAAAAGGCGTCTGGTCCAAATGACTTCAATGCTCTCTTCTTTCGAAAATCTTGGCCTTTAATAGGTAACATTCTCATTGAAGCATTTTTGCAATTTTTTTGTCTTAAAAAAACATGCTTAAAGAGCCTAAAAAAAACTTATGTGACTCTAATTCCTAAGAAGAAAAAATCCAAATTCATTAGGTTTTTTCAGACACATCTCATACTGTACGTTGCTTATAAGATCATCTCCAAACTATTAGCCAACAAACTTAAATTTGTACTGGGTACCCTCATAAACAAAAGCTAATGATCCTTTATAGGTGAAAGGAATTAGGGGGATAATCTATTAATAGTCTAAGAACTTTTCAAGTGTTACAAATCTAAGAAGGCACTACGTTGTGCCATGAAAGTGGATTTTGTAAAAGCTTTTGATATAGTTAATTGGTTCTTCATATTAGAAGCACTTACCAGTTTTAGATTCCTAGAGGCTTTCATCTCTTGGATTAAAAGATGTGTATGCTCATTTTTTTGCAGCTTTTTGGTTAATGGAGATCCTACACCAACTTTCAAAGGAACCAATGACCCTAAATAAGGAGACCCTCTATCTTCTTGCTTATTTGACATTTTTTTATGGTTCTTGTTAGAATTACCATCAAAGATCAACCAGTCCAAGAGTTTCCAATTTCAATATTGATGTAAGAAGCTTAACCTATTTAATTTAGCTTGTATAGATGTTTTTTTTCAATGGTGCAAATCGAGCTTCTATTGAAATACTCATGGAATCACTCAATCTTTTTAATTTACTGTCTAGGCGCTTTATGAATCCTAAAACAAGTTGTTTATATATTTCTGTAGATTCTATTCTTAGGCCAGAGCTACAAATGAGGATATCAGGATTGAGCTCATAAGAATTACCTTTCAAATATTTAGGAATTACATTCTTAGATAAAAAGATAAGCTACAAAGATTGTCAGGCTTTATTTAATGTAGAAGGAAAATTAACCATCGGAATAACTTTTTTCTATCTTATGCGGGGAGACTCCAGCTTATCAACTTGGTGCTAAATAGTATGCATATTAACTAGTGTGCTCACTTGTTCTTGCCATAAAAGCTGATTAAAGACATTAAGATATGCCTAAATTTCTATAGACAAGGTTAGCAGATAATAATAAAGGTATGAAGGTCAAATGTTTTGATGTGTGCTAAAAAAACAGGAAGGTGGCTTAGACATTATCTTTATAAGAAGCTTAAATAAAATGCTTCTAGCGAAGAAAATATAGAGGTTGTTTTTGATCCTTAATAGATATGGGTGAAATGGGTGCATACCTATATAATTAAAAGGCAAAGCTTTTGGTCCCTTAGGTTAAACTAGTCCAATTTTTTGTCCTTTAATCAAATACTCAGAATATAATGAATGATGGTATCAAATTCAAGATTGGGAGTAGAGATAAGGCTTGGTTTTGGTATGATCATTGGAATCCTTTGGGTCCTCTACATAAAATTCCACAACTTGAATGATTGAGGACACTTATCCCTATGGATGCTAAAGTAAATAGGGTAATCTATAAGGATGAGTGGAGCAAAAGATTCACAAACAAAATGAGAGATGCACCTAATAAGAGATGCACCTAATTACAATCTTTGTAGTACAATTGAAGACTAGCCAAAATGATCTCTCAGATATTCACAAACAAAACTTGCATGGCCCTTATTAATCCTCTACTGCCACTGTAGCGCCCCCTTACCGTAGAGTATCCACCGGAACGCCCGTAGGTCATTCCGGTACATATTCTACGATAAGAGACCACTACTGACAACCACCACTAAACTCCACATGGCATTACAATCATAAAACAGTAATAATAAATTGGCAACTTTTTAAAACCAAAATGTATTTCATTCCATTTACTCAAACTCAG
>JANZXV010000212.1:31651428-31664118 GCA_027576455.1 Erythroxylum roigii | reverse complement strand
GGACAATATTTTCTGTCCTGTCCACTGCAACCAAACATCGCACTGTCTTCAGTTTGTGTCCTGTCCCGTCCAACTCTATCCCGTCTCGTCCTGTCCCTACCTCCTGCAGACGCTAACCATACGCAGGGTAAGGAATCGAAATGTCCCTGCCGCTCTTGCTTAAGCATTGATCTGTCCCTCATTTGTTTCTGTGTCTTTACATTTTGTTTTTTCTGCATTGCCCATCACTATCATTCAGTTTATGTCTTCGAAGTCTTTGTTTGTTCTTCCCTTCTTCCATCTTTATTTTTGCATATAGTTTTCTTATAAAACGACAAAAACACTGAAATGATGAAGAAATGTAGCATAAGAATACACGGTCGTTCTTCCAATGTACTATGACCATACGTTCAAAGATTAAACTAATGAGATATTGTTTTGGCCTTTTATGATGAACTCAAGCATTCTCCAACTCATAATGTAAATTATAAAAATACATAACTTCGTAGAGATTAAGCTAACTCATGTGATGCCATTTTTTCGCAATTTTTATTTATAAAAAATTACAAATTTGAATAAAAATACCTTTTTAATAAAATATAAAAAAATACTGGAGTCCTTTTCGAGGAACTTGTAAACTGAAGTTTGCCAAGGTATTCTCCATGGCTTTCACTTCTTCGAATAAGTACACTCTCTGCTAGGATCTTCTGTCCCTACCTTATTCTATTGAATCTCAGTCATCTATTTACGTAAATATTTTTTGTTCCCTTTCATGTTTCTATCATGTCTTACTGAATTTCAGTCATCTATTTATACAAGATCCACATAAATAGATTATTAAGATTTAACGAAACAGAGGAAGCCAACAAAAGATCTGTCCCCCGTACACTCTAGGACTGCTTCCTCCTGAATGAGAGGCAATTTAGGTTGAATTAAGTTTCAGCAGAAGAGTTTTCTCACTTTTCATTGCTAACAATTATTTTCCAATGGCTGTTTTTTAATTTCCAAAAATGTTTTAATAATTAAAAATAGCTTCTGTATGCAGGGCGATCATGACGTTTTATAGGCCTGGGCAAATAAAAAAAATTCTATTTTTTCTTTTTTTTTTTTATGATAACTAAGAGTGGGCCCTTATTAAAAACAAAAGAGGTAAAAATAGGAGCCGCTTTTGTTGCTCTTTATAAAAATCAAGACTTTTATAAAGAACAAAATAAAATAAAATAAAGTGGCCCCCTCCTTTTATTACCTATTTCATTTTTCATTAAGTTAGGCCCTATGCAGATGCTCTGTTTGCCTCTGCCCAGGGTTGGCTCTGTCTGTATGTGGTCTTTCATTTCAATATATCATGGATGTCTTTAGATATTATATTGCATTTAGTACTTGAAAATTAGAATTCAGTTGTCGAAATTGAATCGTTAAACTTAATTTTTCATATGAAATTCTAATTGATTAAATCAATTTCAAGGAATTTAATTTAATAACTAATTTTCAAGATTGCTCGTGGCATATGTAAACAGAAACTTTTTGAAACATATTCATCTAAGGAATATCATTAGAAGGTGCAGTATTATATTCCGAGGATTCAGCTGTGTGAAAGTGGGTAGTATGGACTCCGTCAAGAGCATCGCCAACTTGTGATGGAGGTCCTGAAGTTTCCAAAGCAGTGGCTTGAAGAGCAGCAATGTCTGGTGGCAATGGCATTTGTGAAGGCAATGCAGGCAATTGAACTTTACCTTCAAGCATATCAATGACTTCTCCAATTGAAGGGCGATCGCCGTGACTAGGATGAGCACAAGCTAGGCCAACAACAATCAACCTTCTCATTTCTTCCAAAATGTATGTTCCATTTAATCGCGGATCAGCTATGGCGCGAATCGTTTCTTCGTTGTCTCTTGCCCCATACTGTTCCCAAGCCCATACAAGCAATCTCACTGTACTGTTTCTGCCATTTCTCTGACATTCAAAGACTGCTCGTTTTCCACATGCTATTTCCAAAACAACTATGCCAAAACTATACACATCTGCTTCCTTCGTAGGCCTCCTGTTCTGGCAATACTCTGGAGCCATGTACCCATCTGTTCCGATCAAATCCGTGGTACGTGCCGCATGCTCATGTTCGACAAGCCTAGCCTGTCCGAAATCACCTAGCTTAGTATTCAGCTCTGAATCCAACAAGACATTTGCTGACTTTATGTCTCGATGTACCACGTATGGATCGCATTCTTCTTGCATGTAACGTAACGCTGTCGCCAAGCCTGACACTATTCTTTTCCTTTGATCCCATGTCAAGAGGCGAGATTGATTAAAAAGATGCAAATCCAGGCTCTTTCCTTCCATAAACTCGTACACAAGGAGCAACACTTCTTTCTTGAAGCAAAACCAACCCTGTTTTTCACGACACCAGCCCTTTAGTTGTACCAAATTCCGATGTCTCAATTGGCCAATGGTTTTTATTTCTGACTTGTAATCTTTGAAACTGAACGAAGCCGGCCTGAAAGTAATTCTCTTGACAGCAATTTTGGTCTCAGTTCCCCTCATCAGACCTTCGTAAACCCTCCCAAACCCGCCTCTTCCAATTTCATTCCTGAAGTTATTAGTTGCAACCACCAAAGATTTGAACCTAAATTTCTTTGGCCCAGAATCCTCTTCAAACTCTCCTGTTCTATCTGTTGGAGGACTCCAATAGAAAAATCGATAACAGGCACCAAGAGCAAGAAGAGAACACAAAACAGCGGCCACTATAGCTACCCAAACAAACCATGGAAGACCCTTACGTCTAGACTGAACTTGCAATTTGGAAACGAAGTCCCATGAATAAATCTCGTTTTTTTCAAAAAACATCGTAGTGGTAGTTGCAGAGAGGCCAACTGTAACCCTCTCTGGCAAATGATCTCTCAAGTCTAGTATCAAATTGAGGTTATATGTATGCATATCTTCATAGGTTTTATAATCACCGTTCGTCACCGAAACGCTCAAGTTTTTTGAGCTTGAGTTGTAGTGAATGGAAACCTCGATTCGGCCTCCATTTTCTATGTCATTTAAGGACCAATCCACTGTTTTGACTGAAAGCACGGAGTTGATATCGATACCTATGTGATCCTCCGTATTTTTGGGGTCCCAGTCATTCCGAAACGTGTCCAGCTCCACTGCAACAAAATTAGACTTCATATAATCTGAGTAGAGACCAAAATATCCTCCTCCTGACAACGCTGGGATAGAAGATCCTGTCGGAACAAAGAAAGCTGCGATTCCATCTGCCCTTGAGAAGTTGCCTATGGAGTTGATGACACAAGAAAAATGCATCGAAAAGTCTGCTAAATGACCAGTAGCTTTGTCCCATAGGTGAATCGGGTTGCTATATGTGATTCGACCGATGCTGCTTACGGACATATTTTCAAAATTTTTGGTGAGTTCGACGACAGGTTCGGCTGCATATGCATCTCCCTCAAAGTTTATGTCATGCATGTCAGAGGTGAAGCTGGTGACGCTGAAACTGCTGCTTTCTATGGATGCTAGGGCCGTGAGAGAGAATATACTGAATAGGACCATATGGATCGCATAGAAAGATTGACACTTGGGCAGTTTGGTATGTGAGCTGTGGAGGATTGCCATAGTTAAGATTTATGAGCCAGTGAGAGCAATGTAGCTTTTATATAGATATATATATATGTACATGCCTTCTTGAAATTTTGTTTGGTGTCCTTGGATTTTAGAAAAAGTAGATACTCACAAACAAGATGTTCACAGTTCACGGTTAGCTGGGAATTTCACTCTGATTTCATAGATTGACGAACGTGAAAAAAAGTATATAGAATAAGCACAAACAAGATGTTCGCAAAGTATATAGAATGATATGCTTTTCAATATTAAGTGTTTCTATACTCTTTTCGTGTTGATATATATATGGATGTAACATCCATAATGAATGAATGAATGAATGTTACATCCATAAGGAGTATCAGTCGACCGAATATCCCTTCTTAGCGCAAGTCCTACACATTTTTTTTCCTTCTCTTTTTCAATGTGATGGTGTATTAGCATTGTTACTGTAATTAACTCTTGAAATAAAAAACAAGGTTTTAGAGGCACTTCATACTTGTGGTAGGTGTCGAATCCATCAAAAATAAAATCTATTACTAAAAAATCAATTAAATTGTAGCTAGAGCGAGTAGAGTTGTATCCACAGAGACCGGAGATTACTCAATCCTATTGATGAACAGAGAATTAAGAACTGTTGAGATGAGTTGTCTTGGGCAGCCTGCTGCATTGAAATTAGTGGAGGAGCTTGCAATGACAAGGAAAGTGAAGAAAAAGAAAAAGCTGAAGAAGGTTAGGAGCAAATGGAAATGGAAGTAGCTATTCAGTTTAAAAAAAAAAACCAGTAAGTGCAGCAAGAAGAAGAGCAAACCAGTAAGTGCAGCAAGAAGAAGAGCAGAGGAAGAAGTGCAGAGCAGGAAAGCAAAACAAGTGCAGCAAAACAAGTTGGATTAATTAGCATAATCAAAGAGTTGTTAGAGTTAAGCAAAAAGGCAGCTGGTCCAAGAATCAGGCATTTCACTTTCATGGCCAGAAAAATCAGATTTGGATGTCTCTTTTGAAGCTGGAAAAAAACAAGTTGCTGCTATTTATTTAATGTTCATGCTGTACAAGTTACAGCTTTTACCACTATTAGCTTTAGCAATGCTGAAAACAAAAGAAGAAGCTTTTATGTTTAGCCAAATCAGGAAATGTCTGTCTAGTTTACTTTATCTATCAGTCCAAGCTTTTATTTTTCAGTTCAGAAACAAAGTGTAGCAGAACATGAAAGAGCTGATTATAAAGCTCCTTATGTTTACATTTTCGGTAGAAGAGAGTGTCTTGAAAAAAGGTGAAAGGTGAAAAAGCCAGAAAACCTTCAATACAAGATCATTTTCTCTCAAGTTTCATTGTTGTTTTGTTATCCAGGAGCTTATTGTTGTTTGTTTTTCCAGAAGTAAGTTTAGAAGTTGAGCAGAGAGTTTAGTTTATGTTCTGTTTTGTTAAAAGTTTCAAAACCATTTTCAGATTTCTTTTTTTTAGTTTCATCAAAGAGTAGTTGTAGTATTAGTTTCGATTCTGTTTTGTATGAAAAGAGTGAAGGGAAAGTTCATACACAACATACATACACAAAATTAAACACAAAAGCATCAACCAGAGAGTCATTAAACAGCAGCAGTAGTTTCTGTTGTAAAACATGATACTTGTTATTCATGGTTTGCGTACAAGAGTGAGAAGCTAGAAGTCACATACAAAAACAGAGAGTGTTATTTTCAGAAGTTCATTCTTGGTTCTAAGAGGGAAAAATACATCCTTTCCAAACACATCATACATACATACACAAATCCTTGTAGGAAAGACACAACTCATGTACATCATACTCAGCAGCTCACAAAGACAAGAAGAGAAGAGAAATTGAAGAAATCAGTGGCTGTGAAGTTACCTTAGGGTTTGTTGGGCTGAACAGAGGAGATTCCCATCTTCGAATCTTCAAGGCAGCAGCTTTCCCAGCCAGCTGAGAGGAGAAAGGAAGAAACTTAGTTAGCAAAGAAGAGAAAGGAAGAATCTTAGCCAGCAGAAAGAAGAAAGGAAGAAGCTTACCTCAGATTTCCTCCCATCGTGTCTCACTCTCACCCTCAGTCTTCTCGAAACTTCAGCCATCCAGCTCACAAAGTCAAGAAGCAGATTAAGGTTAATTGCTGTTTATTAAAGATTGGACCGGGTTTATCCGATTAAAGCCCACAGCCCACAGCCAACACCAGCTTCTTATAAGCCTGAAGATAAAGAAGTCACCAAGTGGTTCAATCAGTGGCCTGATAACCCCCCTGAACTAAGGTACTTTCTTTGCATACGATATACTGCTATTATTTTGCTATTCGGTTTTCCCTTCAGGATTGTTTTCCGATAATCATTCACAAGTTTCCTTAGTTATTATTGCATTGGAATAATATATTTTCTTTTTTTTTTTTGAAATGTTTTTATATATTTTCAATAATTCAGATATAACTGAATCAAGAAAATTGTAACTGTAAGCACAAGTTGAAGTTCCTCAGTATAATGAAGATAATGTCTATGTATGGATTGATAACAAGTGGCAGCATTAGAGATTTATGTTTTCCGTGATGCATTATGCCATTCCCGTGCACAGGGAGGTATGTGAAGAATATGCTAAAGTGGTGGAGAAGTTGGCTTACAAGTTGATGGAACTCATTGCCCTGAGCTTAGGTTTGCCAGCAAAAAGGTTCCACGGCTTCTTCAATGACCAAACCAGCGTCATTAGACTCAACCATTATCCTCCTTGCCCTTTTCCTCAGCTAGCTCTTGGCGTTGGTCGACACAAAGACAGTGGTGCCTTGACCATCCTTGCTCAAGATGATGTTGTAGGACTAGAAGTGAAGCGTAAAACAGATGGAGAGTGGGTTCGCGTCAAGCCAAACCCAGATGCTTATATCGTTAATGTTGGTGACATTATTCAGGTGAAACACTTTCAGCTTTTCAATTAACTCCCACGTAACTAATTTGGAGAGATTAGGAAGTAGCTTAGTAGTTAGCAATAACTCCAGGCTCAAAAAAGCTATTTTCATTTTCCAAGCATAAAAGGAGGGGGATCGTCAACTTCTATTTATTTGTGTGTGTATAGGTTTGGAGCAATGAGGCTTATGAAAGTGTGGAACATAGAGTAATGGTGAACTCTGAGAAGGAAAGGTTTTCTATTCCCTTTTTCTTCAACCCTGCCCACTACACCATTGTTAAGCCCCTAGAGGAGCTGGTGAATGAACAGAGTCCTGCAAGATACAAAGGATACAGAGTCCTGCAAGATACAAAGGATACAGCTGGGGAAAGTTTACGGTCACCCGAAAGTACAGTAATTTCAAGAAGCTTTTGATGTTGAGAACGTCCAAATTGATCATTTCAGGGTTTAAGAGTTGGCAAACAATGTATACGGTTCACTAGCCATTTAGAATTGACAATAAGCATAAAATAAATGTGTGTAGACCAGAAGAGTGACTTTGGATGTCAGGTGTACTCCTTGTAAGAGACCTATCAAATTTTCTGAATAAAAATAAAGGAAACTTCTGCAAATAAATTAGTCCCACTTCATTAAATATATAAATGCCAAATTGAATAATTAAAAAAAAAAAAAAGGCTTTAAATTCATTGTTTATGTCATCACTTTCTAGGTTTTTCTAAGCTTTTCTTTCTTCTTTTTTTTTATCATTCATTCAAGATTGAACCTCTTTGTCAATATCTGGCAGAACCTTCGTAAATGATGTCCCTAGTCAACTTTGGCGCCAAGTTGAATATATAGGTCTATGATCAAAACAAACCCACATATATTGATACGGCAATTCAAGTCCTATCGTTAACAACAGAAATGACGCTAAAAGAGAAACCATGGACGTTAATTTCCTTTTCCATCTCTCTTCTCTGTCTGGTTCATGGGAATTTATCAGAATCACCCAAGTCTGTCCCTAGCAGTCACTTTGTGCTCATACATGGCGCCTGTCATGGTGCCTGGTCATGGTATAAAATTGTGGCCCTGATAAAATCTTCAGGCAACAAAGTCACTGCCATAGACTTGGCAGCTTCAGGCATTGATCCTCAGCAGGTTAATACTCTCTTCTCAGTATCCGAGTACCACCGGCCGCTGATGGACTTCATGGCATCTCTGCCACCCCATGAGAAGGTGATCCTTGTTGGTCACAGCTTAGGCGGGTTGGCAGTCTCTCAAGCCATGGAGAGACACCCAGAGAAGGTGAAAGTCAGTGTCTTTGTCACTGCGTTGATGCCTGGCCCGTCACTTAACATATCCACTCTCAATCAAGAGGTAGGTACCTGTCTCCCGCCTTCTTTGACCATTTCCAGCATGATCTGTATTGAATTTGTTAAGTCTATCTACATCAATCCTTTCTTGTTCTTTATTTGAGAGCTGCCTGGAATTTCTTGAGTACTTTCTTTATGAAGTCAACCTCTTCATCTAAACTTTCTTGATTTATAGTTAATCCTAATCTTCAATCAGGATTCGCAGAGGTCAAACCAATGTTTTCATCGAAAATGCTTGATATCGGAACACTTCTGGGGTGCAAAGTTCTAAAAGGAATAAAAGGGTGTCATATAGGTCTAAAACTTACCAAAATTTAGCTGAAGTTAGTCAATATTAATTTTGAATTAGTATATTTAAATTAACTTATTACTTTAACTTTTTAGCACCAATTGTCCTCCTTTAATTTTTTTTTGTCATTAAAAGGACAAAATGATTAAAATTGCAATCGTAAGAATTAAATGTGGAAAAAGATCATATTCATTGCATAAGCCATCCGCATTGTTCTAATCATAATGTTGTCAATATTTGTTTTAGTCATTTCATGATTTACATACTTGGTTCTAAAATTTTGTTTCTTTAATTTCTGGTTTTATTTTTTTATATATCATAACTTATGAGAATTATAAAAAGTAATTTTAGTTTTTTTTGTTATAATATCATTTCGTTATTCACTAAAATATCGTTATTTAATTATTTAACATTAACTACTAATAAGAATTATGACCAATATAGTTTTAATTATTTAATTTATTTTAGTTTTTATAATTAAATTTTGAAAAATTAAAAAACAAAATTTTTTATAATTGTTAACATATAAAGTAAATGTTATATACGTTATAGATTTATATAATTAATTATAAAGCATATTCTTTTGTATATTCTTATAATAGTTTTATGTGCATAGAACCGTAAAGTTTTCTTCCCTTCTTTTACAAAGCTCCCTTTGTAAAATGGATAGTTGTCTTTTGATTCTCGATTTTCAGAGTTAATTTTGTCGTCTAAGTATCATTTGGTATATACAAAAGTCTTCTACTTTTCACGACGATCACAATAGTACAAATGTTATCTTAAACGGTCTCTTCACTCGCACTCGCACTCACGCTCCCTATTAAGACCAACATCGAGTTTTGAAATTCCAGCTTCCAAAGTTAAAGACAACCCAAAACGACATCATTTTGATTGTTTCACAACCAAAATGGTGTTGTTTCAGCTTAAGCAACAAAAATTATACCCATTAGCAGAGGTTACATGTGTCAATTTCTAAGCAGCAGTCCACATCATTAGGAACAATCGGCACATCATTGGCATGTTAGAGTGCCACATAATAGTCGATTGTCATACCACAGTCACGTCACTAACAAATCATCTGCGAGTTCTATTTGTCTACCACACTATGCAACAACACGTCATCATTTTATCCCATGTGGTTTTTATGTCATCACTTTTTCAACTGGTTCAAGCCAATCAGTTCGGTTTAAATTTGTTAACTAAACTATAAATGTCCGATTCAACTATTTCCTTGCCAATATTTTAGGACTTAGACCAATTTTTAAGATTTTTCAATGTTTAAAACCTACTTTTAGGCTCAAAATTTTCAAAATCTACCTCTAGAGACAAGTTTCTTTATTTTTATGTGTTTACAAATTTTGTTACTAAGGGTTTTTTTGTCTTGCACAGACTTTAGATACTTCCAAGCTTCATCAATACATTACTCAACCAATTTATGTCATTTTTTATGGATCTTACCATGATTTATGGGCTAAAGAAATGTGCAACTTTCTTAAAAGAAGACTTCTTTGGCATGTAGTTAGTAGTGAGTACCTAAACTTACTTAAAGGACAAATAAAGCAGAAGATATGTTTGTAGAATGTCTAGCATCTTGGGATGGTATGAATCATCAGATTCTAACATGGTTTCATAATACCTGTGCTAAGTTAATCAAGTTTGATTTTTGACGGTTTGATACTGCCAAAAAGGTATAAGATTTTCTTAAAAGTTGTTATTTTATATCTGATGGAGTCAATTAATTTCAACTTTATAGATGATTTCATCGTATGAAATAACAACCTAGTTAAACCATCCATAGTTATATATTTGAATTACATGAACTTTGGGATTAATTGGCAGTTGAGACCCTACTTGGCCTACTACCCAAGCAGCCATAATCTATATCACTCTTTGTGATCAAAAGCATATTTGACATCTTTTAATGACTCTCGTAGATGACTTTGAACCTATTTAAGAGATGAGTTTGAACCCATTTGTAGTTCTCTTCTTCATCAAGGATCTCTACCAAATCTTGATACAATAATCAAAGAATTGATAATGAAAAAAAAACCTAGTTAAACACCCTTTGAATGAAGAAATTTATTCCGTCTACAGATGTTGTTCTTGCCATTCAAGCCTCCTCTTATCACGCTTTTTAGAACACAATTAAGAAGAAGGTACTTTACAAATATTGTAAAAAGAATGGTCACCATATATCCGAATGTAGAAAATAACCCAAACAAAATAATTCTTCTAAGTTCACACAGTCTACTGCTGCTACTGTTGCCACAGAGGGTATAATGGAAAATACATCTACGTCTCCTAAATTCTTTTTGAAAGAAGCTCTCTTGCAGCAACTTCAAACAAATTTTGGTACTGTTTCCTCATCTTCTTTGTTTGTAACACTAGGTGCTTCTTCTTTAAAGTATCTTAATTATGCATGTTGTAACCACATGACCTCCAACTCTTATATTTTTTGACTCCTTAAAAACTCCTTCAATTTCACATATTGTTTATAAAGTTGATAACTTTACTATGAATTTCTAAAGTGTAGGCATTATTCAAACATATATGCTAACTTTGCTTGATACTTTTCTTGTTCCTAAACTTTCATTAAATCTTATTTCCGTTAGTCAATTATGTGAAATTGGTATTAATTTATTTTTTTCAAGTCATTGTTGTATTATACTGGATCCACAGATAGGAAAGATCCTTAGGACATGGCGTAAGATTGGATAATTGTGTGAACTTGCCTCCCTTCACCTTCCAACCAAACTTATTATTGGTGCTGTTACATCTCATATTTGACACTCTCGTTTCGGTCATATTCCCAACCTTCGACTTCAATCTTTAATTCTAACAGTTCTTTATGTTAAGTTAAAATGGAAGTATTAATTATATCTCATGCCAACTTTCCAAAAATCATACTTTACATTTTACCAACATTGATTCTGTTTTTTTGGCACCATTTTATTTGATTCATTCTGACATTTAGAGACTTGCTCCTTGATAAAGCAAACACACGCAAGAGGGGGTGAATATGACTTTCAAAAATATTGATGTTATTAAAGTATTTCGCAAATATGTGTTTTGATCGTACGTGTAGTGGCTCTTCCCTAAATTGATATTTTTTTCAACTAGTCGTTGCTTCATTTTTAATTCTAAGTTGACTTTAAATATAACAAATCTTCGATATCATCTCTACTGGAATATTCCAATATTTAGTCGTTAGGAGAAAAGTTTTTTCAAAAATTTCTGGAGTTAATAGTTAGAATGAGTAAGATCTGCTTGATGTTAATCATTTCTAATAAGGTAAGTTCATTAAAAAGGTTCTTGCAACAAACGAAGCATTTATCCTATGATATCATTTCCTTTTAAGAATTATTTTATTTGTCTGTAATTTTTATTTATTATTTTATTATTATCAGAAATAAAAATTATATATTAATACTAATAATTAAATAATTTTTATTTTATTTAAAATTTTAAAATTAAAATCACAAGAAAAAGAAGCTTGTATGGATTTGTATAGCCAAAGTTGACATGTTATGGTCACAGGTGTTCAGGAGCGTGGGCTCTCTGATGGACAGCCGCTACACGTACGATAATGGAACTAACAATGCTCCAACCACTCTCATTCCGGGGCCTATGTTGTTAAAATCCAGAGTGTATCAACTTAGCCCAATTGAGGTAAAGACTAAAGAACTCCTGAAACCCTATTATCTTCTAGCAGCTGGTAACATACACTGCCTTATTGCTTCAGGATTGGACATTGGCAACGACGCTGGTGAGACCTCGACGTTTGTTCACTGAAGAAGACCTGTCAAGGAAACTGGTGCTGACAAGCGAGAAATACGGATCTGTGAGGAGGGTATTCATCATTTCCGAGAAAGACAAGGTAGCAAAGAAGGATTTCGTAGAATGGATGATCAATAGAAACCCACCAAATCAAGTTTTAGAGGTTCTGTGGTCTGACCACATGGTCATGATGTCAAAACCAAGACAACTTTGGGTTCATCTCCTTAAGGTTGCAACGAAATACCAGTGACATAAACAAAGCATGATCATAAGGAATTGATGTTTTGGAGTCAGAAGATCGTAACTGTTTGAAAACATGTCCTGTAATGAAAATTTGATGAAAGTGACTTGCATCTATTGGTAAGATAATGGTCTTCCTGCCTTCAGGATAACTGCTGAAGTGATATTTGGGCCATGCCATTTATTAACCAAAACAAGGCTTATTGACTTTGAAACCCGATTTATAAAAATTATAGTAACATTAAGAACGAAGCAGTCATTTTAGATAGAAAAGTCTGAACTGCATTTGTTGAATGTCGACCTACACATTTAATAGCCAAAATGAAAAGCTAACTTCAAAGGAAGGGAGATGTAGGGAGTAGGAACATAGGATGTGTTGAGAAATAAGGTTTGTGTTGTAAGAATAGTTTTGATATGAAAAAAAAGAAAACTAAAAAGAAGATTTTTTTTATAAGATTCGATAAAAGGATCATTTATTCCATAATCATTATCAATTGTTCGAATCTTATTTTGTATATACTATATTTACAAAATTATAATTAATTATAAACTCTAATCAGTACATT
>JANZXV010000212.1:31629333-31651328 GCA_027576455.1 Erythroxylum roigii | reverse complement strand
GATCCTAGAGAGTCTCATTATATTGCTGTTAAAAGAATTTTGAGATATCTATCAGGTTCTACTGATCTTTGCTTAATGTATGAGAAAGGTAAAGATTTTAGGTTAATTGGCTACTGTAATGCTGATTACGCCGGAGATAGAATTGATAGAAAGAGTACGAGTGGAGGATGTTGCTTCTTTGGCCACAACTTAGTTTCCTAGTTGAGTAAGAGGCAAAACTCAATTGCTCTATCCACTGCATAAGCTGAGTATATGTCAGCCGCAAGCTGTTGCTCACAGACTTTGAGGATTAAGTACTAGTTAGAAGATTATTCAATACAAGAAGAATAAATCCCAATCATCTGTGACAATACAAGTGCTATCAACCTATCAAAGAACCCAATACAACACTCGAGGGTGAAGCATATCGAAGTTAGATACCATTTCCTACGATACTACGTGCAGAAGACAATCATAAGTCTACAGTTTGTTGAGACAAACTATAAATGGGCAGATATCTTCACTAAGCCGTTAAGTGAAGAAAGATTCAAAGAAATCACACAAAACCTGAATATGGCTATGTTGAGTGATCAATCGTCTGACACGTCACAACCCAGATGATCATCTTAAAAAAAAGGTAAAAAATCGCAAGGGTTCAAGGTAACAATAACAGTAAGTTAGAGATGGTAACTTCTATCATAAGGAAGTTTTGGAGGGAAAGCTTTTCAATGCCTTGAGAATACCACCTACTCTATAACACTCTTGAAATACCCTAACATCAGCTTTTGAAGAACTCTCAACACAACTTTTCATTACTCTGTTTGGATATCAAACACTCTTCACTCACACTCTCAATTTCTGGAAACTAACTTCACCTCTTTAAGAAATATTTTTTTGTGCATTTAGTTCATTGTTTACTACAGATACAATGAAGCAATCAATGACTAGTGGAAGATTTGTTGATTTCGAGTCCTTGAAGAATGACCAGATGGATATCGAACCGAAGATTGTAGCAGGCAGATAGAAGAACTTCTTTCAGGTCCATGAGATAGTTTATCTTAATGAAGTATATGATTTCTAAAAGAATGTATAAGTGGTAGAAGATACGCTAGTATTAGTTGTGGACAAATTGTCGGTTATAGTAACATTGAAGGCAATCGAGAAGCCTACTGAGTGTCCATATGTTGGAGTAAAGCTTGCTCATAAAGCTAGATGGATGACTCGAGCTAGTATAGAGGAGATTCAGATTAATTGACAACTATATGGATGTAATGACCTAAAGGAGAAGAAGACCTAAAGTCTTGTGCCAAAGGCTAGGGTTCTACATTCATTACTCTTCCATTGTGTTCTACTAAGAACAGGATTAAGGAATCTGGTAACGACGCTACATGAGCAATGCCTATTTCATCTACTCAACCGCCAGCCCATAGATCTTCCATATCTAATCCTCCATTACATGGTAAAGTTGAAGAAAGACTCGACTACTCTACCATATGGAATGATGCTGACAAGAATCTTTAGAGATTCTGAAGTTCTTCTAGAGAGAGGAAACAGGATAAAGATGAACATCAAAAGAACCATTAATTCTACAACTATTAGTAGAATGAGCTTGAAGAATCTGGAAAGAGAAGAAATAGATTCTAAGACGATAGCAAGGATTGAGGGGGAGCGTGCTGTCAAGCAAAGTCTGAGTGAAAAAGTAACTCCCACAAGAAAATCAAAATCTCAATCCACTGGAAGAATGTCCACAACAAAATTGAAGAAATTGTCAGATGATGCAATGAAAGTAAAGGCGATTTTTCAAAAAGAAGAAAGCCAGGTGCAACAGACAGAGACACAAGTGACCTTGAAGAGAAAAGGCGAGGCATTCCTTTTGGAGAAACCCAAACAAGCAAAAAGGTCGCCTAGACTACGAATCCTGCGTCAACAAAAGGAGAAGAAAGGAAAAGAGATGACTCAGAGTGGAGACTCTGGAATGAAAGCCCCGCAAGCAACTAGGTCTTTAGTCTCAATTTTGAAGAAAGATTCAGCAAAGTTGGCTAAAGAGACTGAGATAAAAAGGAAGCTGGATTTTAAGAAGAAGAAACCCCAACCTCAACAACAACCTCCTAGGTTGATTGAAGAAAATAAGAAGCAGAAAACTAGTCAGAAAAAGAGCACTCTAACTGTTGTTCAAAAGAAAAGGTTAGTTGAACATAGTCCAGTACATGTTAATCCTTCTCAACCAATGAGAAAAGAGGATTTTAAAATGAAGACCATTGAGGAAGTTGAACCTGTCAGGAGTAGCAGCTCTATAATCATAAGAGAAACCTTGAAAATGTTAGTCAAGATACAAATTGAACCAATTGTGGTGAATAGTCGCTCTATACATTTGTTTAATAGTGGAGAGAAAAGGTTGTATAGTGTTCTGCGGGATGAAAGATCAGAACCATAACCAACACAGATGACTAAGCAGAAGTATACTATTTATCCACTTACAAAAGAACCTTGATAAAGATTGTTCTTGACATGCAACCAAGACCTTATATTGTTCGCAGTGAAGAAAAGGGGAAAAAGAAAATATATCCAGATGGGATGACAAGTGAAAAACATAGATGAGGCGTGTTATGCAGCTCATCAGAGAAGAATTTTTGTTTCCCATTATATCTCAAAGGCATCAGAAAGTAATTGTGGTCGTGTCATTACTGAGGAAACTTCTCAGGTAGTTGGGAGAATAATAGGAGGTAGTATAAAACCATCAGAGTTGGACATATTAATTATAATATAGAGACTCTTGTGCACCTAATCATGCACTTCAGACCTTTGAGCTCTATATCTTCAATTGGAGATGTACTACACTTATTTGGAAAACAAGTTCCAAGACTACCCAGACCTGATGACCTTGATCTCCCTAAACCAAACTTATCCTTCAAACCTCCTGTGTTTACAATCATTGAACCGGATGTCATACCTTCATAATCAATTGGTACTACTATTGTTTTTGAAGAAGCACAACACAAGGTTGATACAGCCTCAGTCGAAGAAATTGGAGAAATTTAAGACAATGTTAATAATATGTGTATTTCAATGGTTAACTTATATGAGGAAGTAGCTCACATACGACAAGATCTCAAGTTACTCCGCACTGAAATGAAGGATATGTTCTCTGAAATTATGAAGCATCTTCGGTTATGATTTTTTATTATAACAAATAGGGGGAGAAGTGAAAAAGACAAATAGGGGTAGAAATGAAAAAGAGAAAGATAGGGGGAGAAGAGAAGAAGAGAAAAGGAAGAAGAGAAGAAGAAGACAAGTGTATAGAAGATAGTAAAGTTTACAATTTTTTTCAAATTGTATATTTTCTTATAAATAATACTTGATTATCTTTCTAAAACTATGATTATTTGTTATCATAAAAAAGGGAGATTGTTAAGTCAAAATGATTTGATGATTAATAATTTTGATGAAAATCAAATAATAATAATATTAGAAAGTAATGAACCATTTTGGTAATACGGAAGAAAATGAGACAGAAGCTGAAGAGAAAGTAAGACAGAAGCAGAAGTCAAACTAAGACGAAGCGGAAGCAAAAGTGAGATGAAAGAAACTAAGACGAAGCGGAAGCAGAAAATGAGACGTAAGAAAGTAAGACGAAGCGAAGCACAAAATGAGACGTAAGAAAGTAAGACAAAGCGAAGCAAAAAATGAGACGCAAGAAAGTAAGACGAAGCGGAGCAGAAAATAGGACGCAAGAAAGTAAGACGAAGCGGAGCAGAAAATGAGATGCAAGAAAGTTAGACGAAGTGGAGCAAAAAATGAGACACAAGAAAGTAAGACGAAGCGGAGCAGAAAATAAGACGAAAGAAAAACTAAGACGAAGACTCGATATTATGTCGGATAGTTAATCAGTTTGAGTTAGTTACAGAACTCAACTGAAGAACTGTTTCTTCAAAGATCAAGAAACAAGAAGAAAGAAGCGGTTATCAAGAAGTAGTTGAAGACGAAGGCTATAAATACGAGTCGGACTCGAAGACTGAAAAAGTTAGAGATTTTAAAAATGCTAGTGACTATGAGAAATATTGTATTCATTGTGCTAAACTCTAGAGCTATTATCTTCTGTAACAAAGCTCACAATATTCCTCTATAAGAGAGAAGAAAAGCTGAGAGCCTGAAGAGGCTAAGTGAGAAACAATACTTGCTTAAAGGGACCTGAAGAGGCTCAGTGAAAAGAATACTTGTATTTTTTAGAAGTATAGTGAAATCTCAGAAAGGATTCTGAGCACTGAACGTAGCCCACAGTTTGGGGTGAACCAGGATAAAATTGCTGTGTCGACTTCTACTATCTAACTTTCGACTTTTAATTTCTATTGTTTTATACAAGTATATAGAAGTGAATTACAATACATTGTGATTCTTACTCAATATTTTTTGAGAAAAAGCAAGTTTTCAAAAAAATTTAAAAGGGGAATGTATTCGAGAAAAAGGATACACAATTCAACCCCCCTTCTTGTGCATTTTGTATATTGAATGTAAAGTCTATACTAACCCGTGATTTACTTCAAGTACCTAAACTTACTCAAAGGCCAAATGAAGTAGAAGATATGTTCGTAGAATGTCTAGCATCTTGGGATGGTATGAATCATCAGATTCTAACATGGTTTCATAATACTTGTGCCAAGTTAATCAAGCTTGATTTTTGACGGTTTGATACTGCCAAAGAGGTATAAGATTTTCTTAAAAGTTGTTATTTTATATCTGATGATGTCAATTAATTTCAACTTTATAGATGATTTCATCGTATGAAATAACAACCTAGTTAAACCATCCATAGTTATATATTTGAATTACAAGAACTTTGGGATTAATTGGCACTTGATACCCTACTTGGTCTACTACCCAAGCAACCACAATCTAGGTCAATCTTTGTGATCAAAAACATATTTGACATCTCTTAATGACTCTCATAAATGAGTTTGATCCCATTTAAGAGATGAGATTGAACCCATTTGTAGTTCTCTTCTTCATCAAGGATCTCTACCAAATCTTGATGCAATAATCAAAGAATTGATAATGGAAAAAACCTAATTTGAATGAAGAAATTTATTCCGTCTACAGATGTTGTTTTTGCCATTCAAGCCTCCTTTTATCATGCTTTTTAGAACACAACTAAGAAGAAGGAACTTTACAAATATTGTAAAAAGAATGGTCACCATATATCTAAATGTAGAAACAACCCAAACAAAATAATTATGCTAAGTTCACACATTCTACTGTCGCTACTGTTGCCACAGAGGGTACAATGGAAAATACATCTACATCTCCTAAAATCTCTTTGAAAGATCTTCAAGCTCTTTTGCAGCAACTTCAAACATAATTTGGTGTTGTTTCCTTATCTGCTTTGTTTGTAACACTATGTGCTTCTTCTTTATGGTATCTTAATTATGTATGTTGTAGCCATATGTCCTCTAACTCTTACATATTTGACTCCTTAAAAACTCCTTCAATTTCACATATTGTCTATAAAGTTGATAACTTTACTATGAATTTCCAAAATGTAGGCACTATTCAAACATCTATGCTAACTTTGCGTGATACTTTTCTTGTTCCTAAACTCTCACTAACTCTTATTTCCGTTAGTCAATTATGTGAAATTGGTATTAACTTATATTTTTCAAGTCATGGTTATACAAGGCTGGATCCATAGACGGGCAAGATCCTTAGGACATGACGTAAGGTTGGATGACTGTTTGAACTTGTCTCCCTTCACCTTCCATCCAAACTTATTATTGGTGCTGTTACATATAATATTTGGCACTCTCGTTTCGGTCATATTCCCAACCTTAGACTTTAATCTTTAATTCTGAGTTGACTTTGAATCTAACAAATCTTTGATATCATCTCCACTGGAATCTTCCAATATTCAAACATTAAGAGAAAAGTTTTTTTAGAAATTTCTGGATCTAATTGTTAGAATGAGTAAGACCTTCTGGATGTTAATCATTTCTAACAAGGTAGTTCATTAAAAAGGTTTTTGCAAGAAATGAAGCATTTATCCTATAATATCATTTCCTTTTAAGAATTATATTATTACCTATACAAGGAAATAAATCCAATTTGAAATTTGAAATATTATTTAGTTATCATCAAAATCATTAATAATAAACCTTGAGCTAATAATCTTCCCCTTTTTGATGATGACAAGCAATAACAGATATATTTTCAAAATTCAAATAATAATAAAGGATTTCGAAAGATATTTATAATCTTTATAAGTCAACCGTGATTAGAAGGAGCATTTCTTATAACTTCTAATAAGGAGCTTATCGTTTGAAAGATAACTTAGGCATATCACAGGTTGATTTCACATATTCAAAACAACAATATTTCAACAGTTAGCAATTCATCATGCAAGATTAACATCATGCAAAATATATCAAAATATATCATCTCTTAATTGTTCCCGTTTGTCATTATCAAAAAGAAGGGGAAGAACTAAACAATCAAGAAGTATATTAGAATTGCACAAAGAAGTAAAAAAGAGTTGTCAGAACAGCACATGTGTTTTAAAAACTGAAACAACACTATTTAACAACTGCCCATTTAAGACACATGTATTTTACCCTATTAAACTAAGAGGAGCCTTCTAGTCTAAAAGGGGGCCTTCTAAACTAAGAGGGGCCTTCCAAACTAAGAGAAGCCTTCTAAATTAATTGGGCCTTCCAAACTAAGAGAAGCTTGCCATAAAAACATATTAAAAGGAGCCTGCTAATATATGCAAGGAGAAGTAACATAAAATCTTCATACAGAGTTAATATCAAATAATCTACACATACCAAGCTTTTTTCTTAACAAACAAAATCTATCTTCAGAGTGTGGCTTAGTAAAGATATCAGCTACTTGATTTTTAGTTTTAACATGCAAAAGACCAATGGTTCCTTCTAAAACATAATCTTTAAGATGTTTGATTTTTATATGTTTAGTCCTAGAATGATGCACAAAAATTTTAAAGAGATTTATAGGAAAATGATCAAAGTTCAAAGAAAAATCCTGGAGTTGACATTTCATCCATAAAATTTGAAGTGTAACAACTGGAAGCTGCTATATATTATGTTTCAATTGTCAAAAGCGCTATGCAATGTTGTTTCTTACAAGACCAAGAAACTGGATATCCTCTAAGAAATTGGCAGTAACCACTTGTGTTTTCTTATCAACTTTATTACCTACATAATCTGCATCACAAAAGCCAGCTATGTTAAAAAAATCAAATTTTGGATACCATAATCCAAAGTTTATAGTTCCACGAAGATAGCAAAAGATCACTTTGACTACTTGAAGGTGACTCTCTTTTGGATTTTGATTGAAAGCATGTGCAAAGACACACACTAAACATAATATCCGATCTTGAGCTTGTGAGATATAGTAGTGGTCCAATCATTCCTCTGTACTTTTTCTCATATGTAGCTTTGCCTTCTTCATAGCTATCAAGTTTAGTTCCAAAATACATAGGAGTACTTATCAATTTGGCATTCTCAAAATGATATTTCTTAATGAGTTCCTTTGTCTATTTTTCTTGACTGATATAGATTCCTTTTTCTTTTTGCCTAATTTGAAACCCAAGAAAGAAAGATATTTCTCCCATCATACTCATTTCAAACTCCCCCTGCATTAAAGCTAAGAATTTTTCACATAAGCATTGATTAGTAATGCCAAATATTATGTCATCAACATATATTTGCGTTATGAATAAATCGTTCTCCATTTTCTTAATAAATAAGGTTTTATCTACCTTTCCTCTTTCGAAATTATTCTCAAGAAAAAAGTTACTTAGCCTCTTATACCATACTCGAGGAACTTGCTTTAGACCATATAGAGCTTTAGTCAACATCATCACGTAATCATGATGGTTTTCATCTTCAAAACCTGAAGGTTGTTTAATAAACACTTCTTCGTTAATATATCCATTTAAGAACGCACTTTAACGTCCATTTGGAGTAAATTAAATTTTGTATAGCATATAAAGGCAAGTAAAATTCTAATTGATTTTAATCTAGCAACAGGCGTATAAGTTTGATCAAAATTAATACCTTCATGTTGATTATAACCTTGAGCTACAAGTCTAGCTTTGTTTTTTACCACCTTACCATTTTCGTCAAGTTTGTTTCGAAATACCCAATGAGTTCCAATGATTGACTTGTTTTATGGACAAGGAACTAGATTCCAGACTTTGTTTTTATGAAACTGATCTAGTTTGTCTTTCATGCTTGAAACCCAATTTTCATCAATAGTCTTTAGTTCTAATTATGAGATGAGGGCAATATAATTGTTTTTGAAGGAAGATCTGGTTCTTAGACTTTCAGGAGGGTCTCCTATAATGTATTGATGTGTATTTTGGCCTCTCTATTCTCTTGGTGTTCTTCGTTGCATAGGCTCCTACTGAGATGAAGGAGCTTGCTCTATCCTTGCTTCAAAAAGACTTTCTTGATTTTGTGATTTCGAAGATACTATAGGTGTATTTTTAGGAACCGAAGGATACTTTTCATTATCTGAATCAGTTGTTGTTATCGAAGGCAGTGCTTAATCAAATGCCACATGTATTGATTCTTCTATCCTCTTTGTTCTTTTATTATAAACTCTAAATCCTTTGTTGGTAGTTCTATAACCCAGAAAAATAACTTTATCTGATCTTGCATCAAAATTTTCAAAGTTATCCTTTCCATTATTTAGTACAAATCACTTGTAGCCAAACGCCTGAAAGTAAGCAACATTCAGATTTCTTCGTTTCCACAACTCATAGGGGGTCTTTTTTAGAATAGGTCTTACAAGGCATCTGTTAAGTATGTAACAAGCAATAGATACAGCTTTTGCCTAGTAACTATAAGGTAGACTACTTTCACACAACATTGTCCTGGCCATACCAACAAGAGTCTTGCTCTTTCTCTAAACAACTTCATTTTGCTGAGGAGTTCTTGGGCATAAAAAAATTATGAGTTATGTCTTTTTAATTATAGAAATCTTCAAATTTTCTGTTATTGAATTCTCCTCCATGATTGCTTTGAATAAATGTAATGCAGTACCCTTTTTCAACCTGAATTTTTCTGCAAAACTTCTCAAAGACTTCAAAAGGATCATCCTTATTTAATAGAAAATAAACCCATCTAAATCTAGATTAATCATCTACTATAACAAAACCATAGTGATTACCACCAAAGCTTTGAGTCCTAGTAGGACCAAATAAATCCATATGTACACGTTCAAGCAGTTGGTTAGTAGAAATAATATTTAACATTTTGTGAATGCATGTCTTCCAATTGAGCACAATATATATTATGATTTCTAGGGCCAACAAATACAATGTTTTCATTAAGATTATCAATAATTTCACAATAGGATGCATAGAAAATGACTCTATAACCCTTATTATATAATTGACTTACACTTAACAAGTTATGTTTCAGTCCATTAACATAAAGAACATTACCAATAGAAGCAAAATTAGAGTTATCAATTTGACCAATTCTAGGAACTTTCACCTTGTTTTTGTCGACAAAGGCAACATTGCCTCCATCTTTCCTTTCAATATAGTTGAAATGTGATATTTCACCTACCCTGTCTCTCGAACAACCACTATCAACTATCCATTGATTTTCTCTTATCTCTATTCTAAAGCATATCTGCATAATGAATTATCTCATTTTAGATACCCAAATTTTTTGGGTCTTTTCAAGTTAGTAGTTTGACCTTTCAGTTTTCAAACATACATTTGAGATAATTTCTTCATTTTATGAAAGTTATAGGAATGAATAATATGTCCATGTCTACCATAATAATTGCACAAAATAGATGAATGAGAATTACTGTAATTTTTACTATTTATCATGTTCCTACTATTTTGACTATGACTGCTGCTGGATTTAACAAAGAAATTCTATAGATGGACTAATATTATTGTTTCATTATATCCTATTCTAGCTTTATCAAAGACACCTTTACCACTCTCAAGTAATGCATCAAGATTGTTCCTTCCATAAAAATTTTTTTGCAAGATCTTCTTCTAGAGAAATAATTTTTTTAGCCAATTTCTCTTTCTCAAGCTCTAAGGTAACAACTTTTTCTTCTAATTGTTTTACCCTATGAAAATCATTCTATTTTCTAGCTGACTTACCTTTTGTTCCAAGAATTTCTTTTTAGAGAATTTTGCTTGTTGTCATTTTCAAGAGACATAATTTTAGACAACAAATTCTTATTCTCATATTCTAATGATTTAATCTTATTAATTAAGGAAGCATCATTATTCTTGAAATTCTCAACCTTTTTGAAATACTTCACTATTACTTTTTTATACTTATCATACAGTTCATGATACACAACTTTTAATTCATCAATTTTAACATCAGAGTCAAAAAAATATACCTTATCGTCTCCTAATTCAGCTATAAAACAAACATTGTCGACTTCTTTAGGCTCTTCTTCTTTAAAGTTTTCAAAATCCTCATCTAACCATACTGCAGTCATAGCCTGCTTTCTGGGTTTTATGTTCTCTATTCTATCCTTTTGAAGAAGAGGACAATTTTGGTCTTATGTGTCAAGGCTTCTTGTAGTGATAGCATATGATATGATTATTTTGTGAATTACTATTACTGCTACTTCATTTAAATGGAAATTTGTTATTTCTAGTTTTCTTTTTTCCTTTTCTTTTCTTCATTAGCTTCTTTTTGTAGAAGAGGACATATTTTCTGACCATGAAATTGAATTCTTCATCTCTATCTATTTGCAACTCAGTGTTGCTTTCATCACCGTTTGATGGATTTAATTCATCAGCTGCTTTTAGTGTCATTCCTCTTCAGTGTGAAGATCCTTCTTCTTGCCTAAGACTTTATGGATCATCAAGTTTCCTCTTAACCAGTTGAGTGAAATAGTGTCGAGATCCTTTGTAGTTTCTAGAGCCGTCACATTAGGTCTCCATTCTTTTGGCAGTGACCTTAGAATCTTTATTACAAGCTCCTCATTAGGATATACCTTTCCCAAGTTCTTTAACGCTATGATGACGTTGTTGAAACGTTCGAAGAATTCGTTTATAGTTTCTCCCTGTTTGACACAAATAGTTTCATATTGATGCACTAAAAGACTTATTCTATGTTTCTTTACTTCATTCGTTCCTTCAAAAGTAACTTGGAGTTTGTCCCATATTTTCTTTCCTGTAGACCAGTATGATATCTTTTCATATTCTTCTAGAGATAGTGTACAGATCAGATAATGTCTTGCTTTAGCATTCAGCGGTGTGTTTCTTCTATCAGCATCATTCCACACTTCTACCGTGTCAGTAGCTGGAGGTGTGACTCCAACTTTTGTAGCTTGCTAGATTTTGATATCTACCAATTGAAGATAAATGGTCATTCTCTCTTTCCAATAAGAATAGTCATTTCCATTGAAATAAATAGACTTTGAGACGGTCCTTTAAGGCTTCTCAAATTGTTTGTCATGATCTATCATGTGCTGTAAAATACACTAAATGTGAAACCTTGCTTTGATATCAAATTATAAAGCAAACACACGCAAGAGGGGGTAAATTATGTGTGACTTAAAAATTTGTAAGTTACTACCAATTTGTGTAAACGATAAGAACTTGCTAAAATTTAACAAAAATTCTATAAATAAGAGCCTGTTAAAAAATGAAAGGAGTCTACTAACGTTTAAAATGAAAGGAGCCTATTAATGAAAGAAGCCTCTTACAATACTAAAACAGAAGGAGCATATTCAAAAAGTGAAGGAGCCTCTTGTGAATTAAACACACACACTATAATGAAAAAATTTAAAAGTTAAGAGAGAGAGAGAGAGAGAGTGACACAGTAGATTTATACTAGTTCAGCTTTTATGAAGCCTACGTCCAGTCTCTAAGTATTTAACTTTGTTATTTCACTATAAAACTTCAAATAATAAATTTTCACGAGCCTCTCCAAACTCACAAGTACATATTTTTCAAGGCTCTTCAGCCATCCACACTCGTAGTGTTTAACAAGCCTCTATAAGCTCTCAATAAAAAAAATGTATAAAGGCTTAACAGTCTCTCTCTATAGAGTGATTTCACTTTCTAAGGCATAAGGAGTTTGATATAAATAGGACTTTCAAGAATATTGGTACTGCTAAAGCATTTCGCAAATCTATGTTTTGTTCGCAGGTGCAGTGACTCTTTCTTAAGTAAACATTTTTTTAACTAGTCGTTATTTCATTTTAATTCTGAGTTGACTTTATGTCTAACGAATCCTCAATATCATCTCAGTTGGAATCTTCCAATATTCAGATGTTAGGAGAAAAGTTTTGTCAAAATTTTTTTAAGCTAATTGTTCGAATTAATAAGATCCTTTCGAACGTTAATCATTTCTAATAAGGAAAGTTTATTAAAAAGGTTCCTGTAAGAAAGGAAGCATTTATCCTATAATATCATTTCCTTTTAAGAATATCGTTACCTATATAAAGAAATAAATCCAATTTGAATATTGAAATATTGTATAGTTATCATCAAAATCATTAATAATAAACCTTGAGCTAACACTCCTTATAAAACTATAAAAGGCTTATGATATTATGTGAACTTTGTTAATGATTTCTCTAGATACAAATGGATTTATCTCTTTCGTCATAATTATGAAAATTTTCTTATTTATTCTCGCTTCACAAATATGGTTCAAACTCAATTTCCTTGCAAAATCAAAACTTTGTGCACTAATACTGCCATAGAATACAAAGAAAAATATTTCACTCATTTTCTTGATCAACAAAAACTGTTGTTTAAAGGTCTTTTCTAGGTACATCCAAATAGAATGGTAAGGCTGAATGAAAGCATAGACATATACTTGATACTATCTGAGCTCTTTTTATTTCTTCTTCTTGTCCACATTTTTAGGGAGAAGTTGCTCTTATATATGTATATACTATCAATCATATTCCTACTCCTATTATAAGTAATATCTCTCCTTATAAATGCTTATATCCTAACTACCAAACACTTAAAATCTTTGGCAATGTTTATTTTGTTCTCCTCTTTTGTTTTGATCTCCTTTAACCATATAAATATATCAGACTAAAACCGCAAGCACGATTATGTTGTTTCCTAGGGTATTGGATAGAACACAAAGGTATAGGTGTTGGGATCCCTTGTCACTGAGATGTTCTCATCTCTTTCAAAATTCCACGTCAATGAACCTTCTTGACAATTTTTCTTTGAGCCTACTATATCCTTATTCCGTAACATTTCTCTTGCATGATCATATAATAGTTTTAACAGTTCAACACAACCTAAATTTGATCCCACCATATCTCCACCAACTGTCGATCCATTACCTCCTTCAAACAATTCCTTTATATCTTTCCATTCATCAGAACCTCTTATATCTCACCTAGTTCTTCGTCATAGCAATGAAGTCAACCTTATGTTCATCTTCAATATTTTCATATTTATTCTACTATTGTCTCCTTATATGAACCTCACATATATTGCGAGGCAAGTTCTGAACCTTTATGGCAGTAAGCAATAGCAGAAAATTATAGGCACTTATTAGCACCAATACTTACGACATGGTTGACTTACCTTCAGGGTATTGGCTGTAATGGGTCTACAAAATTAAGACTCCAACTAATGGATTAGTTGAGAAATGCAAAGTCTTGACTAGTTACTAGAGGATTTACCCAAGAGTATGATATTGACTATAAGGAAATGTTTGCTCATGTAGCATGTTTAACATTAATTCGTATTCTTATAGCACTTGCTTCTAGCAAACATTAACCATTATTTCAAATGGATGTTAAGAATGTATTTCTTAATGGTGTTTTTATAGAAGAAGTGTACATACAATCTTTACCTAGTTATGATCATCCACCCAATAAGGTTTATCGGTTTTGCAAAGCCTTGTACGGATTGAAACAAACTCCTCGAGTCTGGTTTGCCAAATTTAGTTCCATCATTGGTCTCCTTAGTTTTCAATATAACTCTTATGATCATGTCTTATTCATTCGTAAAACGACTCAAAGGTACATTCTTCTTCTTCTTTATGTTGATGATATGATAATTGTTGATGATGATACTTAAGGTATTTGTACTCTTAAATCATTTTTATATCAACAATTTAAGATGAAGGATTGGGCAATTTGAGTTATTTTTTGGGTTTCGAAGTTTCATATAATGAATCCGTCTATTATCTCTCATAAGCAAAATGTCACAGATCTTATCTCTCGATCAGGCATTACTGATACCAAGACTACTACCACTCCTCTTGAATCCAATGTTTATCTCTTTGTTATTGATGAGAGTCTCTTCAATGATGATACCCTTTGTCGCCAATTACTTGGCAATTTTATATACCTCACAATTTCCTATCTTGAGTTTGATGGTACATATTAACATATAACATATATGTTTATACGTTTTATAGTTATATAACTAATTACAAAAAAAATTCTTTTGTATATTCTTGTGTAAATTCATGAATAAATACCCCTTTATGAAATAGTTTTATAAACAAAAAAATACAAAGTTTACTTCACTTCTTACAATAATTATAAATATATTTTAAATTTAGAATATATTAAAAGTATATAAACTTCATATTTCAAGAATATTATTGATATATCGATAAATAATATTAGTTTATAAATAAAAAATTTACAAGTTTTTACTTATTTACTTAGTAAAATATGATGGATATTTATAAATATATGAGCTCAAGATACAATTATTTAATTATTTAAAAATTTTATTTGTCTGTAATTTTTATTTATTATTTTATTATTAACAGATATAAAAATTATATATTAATACTAATAATTAAATATTTTTATTTTATTTAAAATTTTAAAATTAAAATCACAAGAAAAAGAAGCTTGTATGGATTTGTATAGCCAAAGTTAACATGTTATGGTCACAGTCGTTCAGGAGCGCGGGTTCTCTAATGGACAGCCGCTATACGTACGATAATGGAACTAACAATGCTCCAACCACTTTCATTCTGGGGCCTATGTTGTTAAAATCCAGATTGTATCAACTTAGCCCAATTGAGGTAAAGACTAAAGAACTCCTGAAGCCCTATTATCTTCTAGCAGCTGGTAACATACACCGCCTTATTGCTTCAGGATTGGACATTGGCAACGACGCTGGTGAGACCTCTACGTTTGTTCACTGAAGAAAACCTGTCAAGGAAATTGGTGCTGACAAGCGAGAAATACGGATCTGTGAGGAGGGTATTCATCATTTCCGAGAAAGACAAGCTAGCAAAGAAGGATTTCGTTGAATGGATGATCAAGAGAAACCCACCAAATCAAGTTTTAGAGGTTCTGGGGTCTGACCACATGGTCATGATGTCAAAACCAAGACACCTTTGGGTTCATCTCCTTAAGGTTGCAACGAAATACTACTGACATAAACAAAGCATGATCGTAAGGACTTGACTTTGTGGATCGTAACTGTTTGAAAACATGTCCTGTAATGAAAATTTGATGAAACTGACTTGCACCTATTAGTAAGATAACGGTCTTCCTGGTTAGCCTTCAGGATAACGACTGAAGTGATATTTGGGCCATGCCATTTATTAACTAAAACAAGGTTTATTGACTTTGAAACCCGATTTATAAAAATTATAGTAACATTAAGAACGAAGTAGTCATTTTCGATAGAAAAGTCTCAACTGCATTTGTTGAATGTCGCCCTGCATATTTAATAGCCAAAATGAAAAGCCAACTTCAAAGGAAGGGAGATGTAGGGAGCAGCAACAGAGGAAGTGTTGAGAAATAAGGTTTGTGTTGTAAGAATAGTTTTGATCTGAAAGAAAATAATAATAAAAACTAAAAAGAAGATTTTTTTATAAGATTCGATAAAAGGATCATTTGTTTCATAAGCATAATCAATTGTTCGAATCTTATTTTGTATATACTATATTTACAAAATTATAATTAATTATAAACTCTAATCAGTACATTTCAATATAATTTGCTCCTTTATCAAATTTAATCCCAACTTAATTTAAATATGATTCTAATAACTTATACAATCTTTCTAGTATTTGAATTTTATCAAAAAATATGATCTCAAATAAGGTTGATTGTACTAACATAGTCTGAAATACAATTGTGTCTCAAATCGTAGATTTCACTATCTAATTCTACCATAGGGTCATATCGAAGATTCTTCTTCTTCTTTGCACACATGCACACAAGACTCTAGATCATCTTGCTTATAAATGTCGTTCTTTAAACTATTAAGCAGAATGAGGAAATAAATAATAGTGAAAATAAAAAGGTGAGAGCAATAATTTACTATTGTAAATCTTTTCTAAATTAGCAAATATGTAGTCCAATATAGCAAAAGAATACGACTTAACTTATATCTTAAGGTTATTTCATAATTAAATAAAAACCTTAAGAAATTATGACACCCAAAATAATGAGTTCTATAATGCAACTCAGTAATAATATTAAATTTCATTGACAACATTAAATCAACCAATAATTCACTCACATTCTTTGTAATTATATGTTTGTATCACCGAATAAAAGATAAAAATTTGAATTAATTGAATGAGATTGAATGTCTATATCTCAAGTTGTAAATATTAATTATATAAAAATGACATTATCATGCTCAAGTAGCTAAATTATAGACAATTTGAAGCAGTTAAAATGATTTGATAAAGTAAGTTAACAAACATTTGATCACTAAAATGTGTTAATTAAAGGTAAATCAAGTTTTAGAAGACATGATTCTTAGTTACTCTTAAAAAATTGAATTATGAAAAAGTTAATCCTAAGTCTAATTAATTAAAGATAACCTTATAACTTACCGTTAAGAAATATATTGTCACCACCATTGGGTTGCTTCTTAGTTGAGGCATTAGAAAGTTTTATGTTTCAATTCTCTTAAGAGTTTATATATTTTGCATTATGATTTAAGAATAACTAAAGATGTGTATTCACTTCTAAAAATTTTATAAAAATTCAAATATATTCTAAATATTTTGACAAAACATTTATAAATTAATCCTTAACATCAAATAAAATAAGTAACCTTGGCACACAAAGCTGTGAGATCTATAGAGTAACTTATTGTTAATATTAAATTGAATTGACAACTTTAAACCAACAAACCTACTCATATTCTTTGTAATTGCATATCTCTATACAAAAAAGAAAAGATAAAAATGAGAATTAATTAAATGAGATTGAATGTATGAATCAAATTGTAATATTAACAATTTGATTCATACATAAAATGACATAATGAGAGCGATGTGAGCGTCGTGAGCGTCGTGAGCATCGACCGTTGGCGGCAAGCTCCATAGCTTTGTAGATCTTTAGTGTGTTCCCCTGTATTCATGGCTTCATCTTCCTTTTCTTCTCTTCCTCGACTTCCCCTTTCCGCCATTTCTCCTTCGTCCCTTGGTCATTTTCCCCCTTTGCCTATGGTCAAAATCCCCACTTTCTCCGATCAAAATTCTGACCCAAATCTCCCTGTCATTTTCCCTCCCTTGAAGGATGCCTCTCCGGTGACAATCCCTTTGCCTTTGAAACCCTCGTCTGGTTCCCCTAGAACATGGAAATCTGTAGTGGCGGAGACTGTGGCTACTGACTCTCTGTCTACTTCGTTGACCGTTGACGTATTATCCTCCGATTGTCCAAGATGATAAGATTCAGGTCATTCCTCCTCTGGAGTTAGCCAAACATGGTGCTAGTCAATTGCGACATACTCTGCTTAGGTTTTTCTTTAGGAAAAGACCTACTTTTTTGGTAGTACAACGGGCTCTGACTAAGTCTTGGGCAGCATTTGAGCTGTCGGAGGTGCTGATTACTGGAGCTAACAATTTTCTATTCCAGTTTGATTCTGTAGAAGGGATGCAGCAGATCTTGGAGAAGGGGCCATGGCACATTCAAGGTAAGCCACTCTTTCTTCGAAAGTGGAGTCTGAATAGTGGCGAGCTTGAGGAGATCCGGGCTGCTCCGGTCTGGGTTAAGTTCTACCATGTCCCAGTGGAGTACTGGACTACGGAGGGGCTTGGTAGGATTGCGAGTGTAGTGGGTAAGCCCCTCTTAATGGACACCCCTACTGCAAAGATGTCTCAAATCCTGTATGCTAGGATGTGTGTTGAATTGGAGTTGGGCAAGTCTTGACCTTTATCCTTCCAACTAGGTACGTACACTGAAGAGGGGCAGCTTGTTTTAAAGGAGATTGCTATTGAGTATGAATGGCTGCCGGATAGTATGGCTCAGAAGAAAACTTGGGCGTCTACTGGGAGAGTTTTTGAAACTGGATTTCAACAGGAACTATTGGATAAGGATCGTGACTTATCTAGCCCCCCTGTGCCGGAACTGGTGGTCAATAGTGATGGGACTGAGGGACAATGTAGTATGGAGGGGATTGCTGTGGAGCCTCCAAATGGTCCTAAGGATTCGGTTCCCCTCCCGATTACCCAGATTACCCATTTGAGTGAACAGGTAACAGATGAGATGAAGGGAGGCATGTCTCTGGATATCTCCATGACTCTGGAAGGTCAGCAGCAGGTTGGTGAAGTCAGTGGGCTTCTTGAGGATGCAGGACCCCTTCCACAGAGACAAGTAAGTAATTTCCTATCTCCTTCTAAATCTGAATTAGGTCCTGAGTTGGAAAATCTTAGTCCTGGGCATTTGGAGGGGGCTGAGGGGGCTGTTATAGGTCGTCCTAACAGGAAAACTAGGCGAAAAATGAAGTAGTGGTTTTGGCCTGTTGTGTTTGGCTGATAGAATGGATTTGGGTTTTTGGAATGTTAGGGGCGTAAATAATGTTAGGAAGCAGTTAGGTGTGTCGGATGCTTTGAAGCAAATGTCTGTGGCTTTTGTCTGTTTGATTAAGACTAGGATTAAGCATTTGGCTTTCTTGAATAATGTTTGCTCTTCTTTGTTTCCTACTTGGAGGTTTATTAGTAATATAGAGCAGAGTTCTAATGGTAGGCTAGTGGTCTCTTGGAATCCGGATAGGTTTGTATGTGTGCCTCAGCTTTTTTCTGACCAGCTCATCCATTTAGAGGTTACTCCTATCAATAGTAATGTGGGGTTTTTTGTCACTTGTGTGTATGGGTCAAACAATGTTAACCATAGGAAGTGTCTTTGGTCAGCTTTGTCAAATCTCAAAACTTCTGTAGGCTCTCATCCGTGGATGATTGTGGGCGATTTTAATTCGATTCTCTTCCCTCATGAGGTTGACCCTCTCAGCCCTTTGACTCTTAATAGTATGTATGATTTTAGGTATTGTGTTGATCATTGTGAGCTCCTTGAACTGAATTCTAGTGGCCCGCGATTTACTTGGACTAACAATGTAACATCCCGGTACCAGCTGGAAGGGTAAAATGGGAATTTTGAGTGATCAGTGAGGGGTTAGCAATGCTATTGCATATTCATATATTATGTGGCATATTTGGATTGTGAAAAATGACATTGTTTCACATGAAATTATTTGTACATGCATACATTGACAATCCCGGTCTAATTGGTTATAACTGTTATAACTGTAATTAGTTGAGAATTGTGAAAATTATGGGTTATTGATTTTGAAAAATTAATTGGAGAGTGTCATTATTGATTTTCTAATATTGGAGAATTTTAGGAATTTTTCGAGGTTAAATCCCAAACTAGGAAAAATGCCGGGCAACAGACCAATTGGTCAATGGTAGTAGAATTTCTTCTCAATGGTATTGATATATGGACATATGGCTATAGGGAGTATTGGACAAGTGTTAATTGTTGGAATTTGGGTTGAAATTGATAAAGTATAAAGGAACCAATAGAAACTTGACAAGTGGCATGATTAAGGCCATGTATTATTTACTTAACCCTTAAGTCTATTTGTAATCAAACTCTCCCATTGTATCCACGACACTCATCCTTTCTTAAGCTAGTTGGAGTTGTTTTTAGGTCTTCTTCTCCTCTTCTTCGTGAATCATCTTCTCCCCTTCTTGATTTATGATTTCTTGAAGTTTAGCTCTTATCTTCTCCTTGCTTCTTGCCATCTTGCTTGTTCTTCTTTACTTGCCATACAAACCAACCTTTACCACCCTAGAAATGATGATGATCGTTGGTGGTGAATCAAAGTAGGTCTTGGTGTTTTCTTGAAGATTTTAAAGATTAAGTGGTTAAATCAAGTAAGTTCCATGTTGTGTGTATTGAATCTTGCATAATTGAGGTTAGAAATGATGATTTGTTCATGTTTGCATAAGGCTCATGTATATGCTTTACTTGAGGTTGAGAATTGTTCATGATGTGCTTTAGGTGTATGTGTTGAGTTTTGACTACATGGAATTAGATATAGATAATTAGAATTGTGAATGATGGAATGAGTATACATCTAGGTATACCTTGTTCTTGAACGTGTTATGGCTTGATTGTGTTAAATGATGGATTATGATATATGTGTGCTTGATACCTTAAATTGTATGGAGTATTGAGTATTTATTGATGCAAGAAGAAATGGAAGTGTTGACCTAGGTAAAAGATGGATTGAATGAGTGAATGTTATGTTTGAGTATGTTTGTTGAAAATCTGGAAATTTTGCAAGAATTGGATTGTGTGTGTGGTTCAAATGTATAGTTATGATTATTAAGGTTTGGTTTAAGAGACAATAGAAGAAATTGACTACACTTTATATGAAGATGATGTTTGTGAAAAGTTGTCTTGAAAGATCCTAAATGTTGAGATGAAGTTAGAATTTTGAATGTTGACATTGTTGGAAACAAAGGCATAGGCTTGTGTTTGAAGTTTTTAGTATGTAGAATTAGATGGAAATGGATTTTGATGAATGATATGCTTGAGGATTGGAAATCTAATGCAATTAGATGGATGTTTGTATTGTTATGAAATGGTTTGATGTTCAAAGAAAGGAATTTGATAAGATTATGGATGTGTTTAATGATAGCATAGGTGTTGGAAGCTTGGAATAAGCTTTAAAGAGTGTATTTGAGTTGTGTGTCCATTAAACGGACATGGGAGTCCGTTTAATGGACAGGTTCGGGTGTAAAAACACCCTAGGGGCAGTATATGTCTGTTAAGCGGACATGGGTGTCCGTTTAACGGACACATTCGGGTGAAATTGGAGTGTTTTGTCGATGCGTGTCCGTTAGGCGGACATGACTGTCCATTTAAGGGATAGCTACGGGTCACTTATAGTACATTGCGTTTTTGACCTATTTTGAGGACGAATCTCGCTTTGAGGCCTCTAATACGAGTTGTAGATCTCGATGTTTTCTTTAAAAGAACACAAGAACGAAGGGTTTCCGAGTTGTGTAGAAAACGTTATGGCATTTACGCCAAACTAGGTCAAATTGGAAATCAAACATGAACATGGTTGCTAATGTTGATCATAATTCCTTCTCTAGAGCTCTAAATGACTTGATTCTTATGGCAATGGATTCCTAATACATTTGGTTACTTCTCCACCAAAAATTGTATGAATTGGAGTTAAATTGAAAGAAATTGATCAAGGGCAAGTTTTAGAGTCTGTTAGAACTACACCAATGAGAGTAGTTTTACTGAACATAGGTCAATGTTTTGATCATAATTGGAGTTACAGGATTCCAAATGAGATGATTCTTTCTTTGTAGTAAAGTTAAGATATAGGGCTACAAATGGTATGAAGAAGTAAAATTGTGATTCATGCGAGATCCGAAAGTGTGATTTTAACAAAGAATGAGGTTGTTTAGAGAATGGCTTTGCATTGTCAAATGAGGGTTTGTTACCCGGGATTGTCATGCATGTATTGTACATCTTTTATTTCATTCATGTGTATTCTTAAACATTGCTACTTGTGCACATTGTGAATTATATTTGTTATTTGGTTATAGAGGAACAACTGGAACGTCAACCATCAGACGTTGCCGGACAATTGCGCTATTGAATTGTTATTGTTTTGATTGAATGAATGAATTGTGTACTGGACAATTGCGCTATTGAATTGCTGCTTGATGTGAATATGGGAACTATGTGTTAGAATATGACAAATTGTGCTACATGCATTCCATCCATGAATGCAT
>JANZXV010000212.1:31591050-31620725 GCA_027576455.1 Erythroxylum roigii | reverse complement strand
AATTTAACTTCTGATTTTGTTGTAGAAAATTACAAAAAGATTAAGGATCTATTCAACCCCCCCTTCTAGATCACTTACAATATTGAGTTAAGTTTTTAAAGAATATATAAAGGTTAATTACTAAAAAATCCTAAACTTTATATAATTTTGCTATTATAGCTCGAAATTTAAAAAGTAGCAATAAAATACTTGATCTTTCAATTTTTTTGCAAAAGTAGCTCGATATTAGTCTCTCTGTTAACAATGCTAACGTGACAAATTATGTCAGCTATGTTATGACACACGTAAGAAGACATGAGTCATGACCAATTCACATAATATTTTAATAAAATGATATTAAATAAAATTAAACAACAACAAAAAGCTAACCTATCCTTCTCCCTTCTTCCGCCACACTTGAAACACTTTTCTTTCTCCCACCTAAAACTCTAAGCTAATTGATCTTTATCTTTTTTAGAATAATTTTGATGGTGTATTTAAATTCCCTCTTCTTCTTCACTCACTCACTCATTCCAAACATACTCCCAATTTTATTGATTTGAAAATTTTCCAAAGTTTTTAGAGGGAGAAAATAAGCTAATAAGAGAAAAGAAAATGGACTTTGGCAAAACATTAAGAACCTTTTGAATCACGATATTACTTGATTCAAAAAGTTCTCACAAATGTCAAACATATCTTGTTCCAATTCGTTTTTTTAACTTAGATTTGAAAAAAAAGGAAGTTTTTTTTTATTGTATAGCAATTTACATTTTTTAAGTATAGGATTTTTTTTAATAATTACCTATAAAATTAAGAAAATTACTTAATTTTCTTTTCTCTTACTAGCTTATTTTCTCCCTCTAAAAAGTTCTCGACTCCATTTTCTTTTCTCTTACTAGCTTGTTTTCTCCCCCTAAAAAGTTTTCAACTTATGGTGATTACCAAAATTTCCACAAACCCTCTATATTCCATAGTGGAATATGCAATACATAACTACAACAACAGCAATAATAAATCATTATTTGCTTACAACAATAATAATAAACCATTACTTTGCCTCCTTATTCTAAGGTATTCCATAAGTAATGTGTTAATGAACTACCATGAAAGTCCCAGCTTATGTGGGATAGGGAGGGTCCGTGAGCAACCACCAAAGAAAACTAAGATGATGGGTGCTACACCTCCAGTGAGTGGTGCTATAAGAGGGAGAGATAGACCACCAAAGGTGAAAACATCAACAATGCTAGTTGTTGTTTAAATGAAGTGGTGTAGATGGAGAAGGTAAAGAAAGAAGATAGACTTAGGTTTTTGTAACTATTTGTTTATTTTTGTTGTTGTTTAATTTTATTTAATATTATTTTATTAAAATTTGACGTGATTTTGGCATAACACATGCATCCTATGTGTGCCATAATGTAGTCAACAAGATTTGTCATGTTAGCATTATTAATGAAGAGACTAATGTTGGCTTAATTTTTTTTAAAAAATAAAAATCAGGTATTTTATTACCACTTTTTAAACTTTAGTTATAATTGCAAAATTGTGTAAATTTTAGAATTTTTTTAGTAATTAACCTATATATAAATATTTGTAATTATACTTCATATGAAGAGATTAAGACCTTGTATTATATGGGAGATTTTGGTAAAAGATAATTATAATTTTTTTTTTGTCACCATCTAACACTATTCTATATTTTGATCATAACTCTTAATAGGAATTTTTTATTGAATTAATTTAAAAGGATGTTAACAGTTAATGGAATTTTGTAGAACTCTTAATAAGATACTTGAAGCTGATATTGATTATTCAGACCCTTACCATCAACTAGCCATATCCATGAATTTTTGTTTTCAAAAAATAATTTATAACAACTTCAAATTTTATTTTTCACAAAAGAAAAAGTGAGTGACAAGAGAAAATAAGGGATAAGTGGGCACAAGAGTTAGAGGCATGAATGCAACTCCTAGAGTTATAAAAGAATGTATGGAATCACTAATTATTCACTTATCATATAAAATAATGTATGGAATCACTAATTATTCACTTATCATAATTATTCAATTGGATTATGAGAAGCCATAAGTTGGGAAAAAAATGGAAAATCGCCTTTATATATAAGTAAGACTAAAAGTTATCACCAATTATGCAATCAAACAATTAAGCTTATAACCACAGGGTGATATTTTGTATGTGTATATTTTTTTTAAGCTTTTTCTAGACTAGGCACTTTAAGTAACTCATCATATATAAGCATTTAATTAGAGGATTATTAAAAGTATCTATAACTAAAACCTAAAAAATACAATATGCAACCAATTTGGCCATCGAATAACCATATTTATATGAAGCATTGTGCGTTCAAAATCTCTAGTAGACATTGAATCTATAAATAAGTATTGATGGTCATTAAAAAAGTATTTTAATACTACACAATAAAATAAACATATATTATGGAAATTACAAATTTTAAGAACCAAATCAACTATTAACCCAATAAATAAGTGATCAACTTGCATATCTTTTACAATAAGATGTTGAATGTTAAAAAGCTCAACATAAGCATATAGGGACATGAAAATAATGAAATTAAAAAAGTAAGAACAATATGCTTCACAATATACGAGTACAAGATTAAGTTTGAAAGAAATAATATACTAGTTAATTCAATTGCTAACATACAAAATAAACATATTAATTTGGTTAATTTACAAAATAAACCAAACGCAAAATGTGAAATAAACATGTTCAAATATTTGATTTGTTAACTTATTTGCCACTAATCCTAAATATTGTTGTCCTCTTAGTTGTTATAACTTATAATTGTCTTGAAGTATAGTACTAGATTTACATTTGAACCTAACACCTTATATTTTAAAAGAAAATTTGAAAGATCTTGGATCTTTATGCCTAAATTTCTGTTTAATCATTTTTATAGGATTAGTAGCCTATGAAACAATCTATGAATATAATGTTGATTAATCAACATGTTAACCCTTTAATATTGACAAAAAATATAAGTAAATAAGTAATTTTAAAACTTACATTTATATTTCTTTGATTAGCTATACATTTATGATTAATTGATATACATTTTTGGCAATCCTCAAGTCTACAAAAATGATAGATGAGTAGAGAATAGTTGTAACAACAATAGAGGTATCAAACTACTCAGTCACACCATGAAGTATGAGAGAGGGTGATGAAGAAGACAGTGAGAAAGGATGCACCGATCTCAGAGAACCAATTTGTGCAGGATTAAGACTAAGTACTTAGAGTGTAACCTTTTAGGCCATAAGGTGGCATCTTATGTAGAGATATAGATTGATTCAAAAATTATGCCACAAGAAAATTAATTTAAGTACCTTTGATCCATCATCCAAAGCAATGGCAAGATAAATGAAGATATAGTTCATTGTATCAAATTAGGATGGCTTAAATAGAGGGGTGCATCAAGAGTTTTATATGATAGGAAGATACCACTTATGCTAAAAGGTAAAATATTTTGTTTAGCAATTAAGCCAACTATGCTCTATGGGGCAGAGTGTTGGCCCATTAAACAAATGTATAGTCATAAGTTAATAATGGAGAAGATAAAGATGCTCCGTTGGATGTGTAACCTTGCAAGAAGAGATAAAGTCTTGAATGTATTGTTAAGAGATAAATTGAGGGTGGCTAACAATGATGGTCTATTAAGGAGACAAGGATTAGGTGGTTTAGACATGTTAAGAGGAGACATCCCGATCTCAAAGATGTTCTTTGCATGCTGAATACTAAGGAATTATCCCTCAATAGAAAATTTTGACGAATTAAGATACAAGTAAAAGATCCTACATAAAGACGTGCTTACCGAGGACTTGACCCTCAATAGGAAAGTTTGACAAACTATGATACAAGTAAAAGATCCTACATAAAGAGGTCCTTTTCTTTTTTCGTGAGTCTTTTGAACCTTTTATTTGATTATTTTGTCTTGTATTTAACCTTAAAATCTTTATATACAGTACTTCCCTTTAGTATTTTTAATCTTTATTTTATTATTTTTAATTATCAGTCTATGTATTATTGTTTATGTTTTGTTATTATTGTATTATTTATTTGTATTATTGGTTATTTTTGTTTTTTTCTTCAAACAATTCTCAAACCCTTTTTTGTCCTTTTTTCTTTTTTCTGTGGGTTAATAAAAAATTGTCTCCCTAATATTTAAGAGTAAGGTTGCATACTGTTGGACCTTTGTGAATCTTACATCTTAGTGAGATTTTTACTAAGACGTTGTTATCATTGATGATTAATTGACATATTGTTTTCAATGTGAGTTTGTTGAAAAAAATAATCAAAGGATTAGCAAATTTCATGTAATCAAAGGAATAATATTATGCCATATTCAATGCTAGTTTACCTGTGAATGTCCCTCTATTGACATTGATCTTATTAATACTTCTCTAGCTGTAAGCCCTTCTATTGAAGTTATTCATGTCTATAATATAATATGTATAATGTTAATACTAAAAAATAAATAAAAAGATAATGCTAAACTAGTAGTTACTTACATTGGCATGATGTTTATTAGGTCTTATTAAATTACAGTTTTGACTGTTATGTCTTGAAGTTCCACATTTCCTATATTTCTGCAATAGACCCTTTTATAACATTTTGCTTGCACTGGCACTTCTGTTGGTTTATTCTTATCTCTCCTTCTTACCTTCTTCCACCTTCTTAGCATCACCCTTTCGGTTGGAAGATAAATATGCTTATAATCATTTTCTAGCCAAAAGATTAGCCCCCTAGTAAGCTATAACACTTGATTATACATCTTTAAGAAAATGCTCTTTTGTAGTAGTCATTAATAAAATGCCTCATGTCTTTTTTTGGAGTGATTGATATCATTGATAATATATTTGAATGGATAACCTTATAGTTCTCATGCTCTGTAGCTATAACAATCGTCTTTTACCAGTCTGACAATATGCTTTGTATCTCCTTTAATAACCTTATAGGCTCCATTTCGACTCTACACAATTCTCCATTGTTTTGCTTCCTCTTTTATTTTTCAAGCTTTTTGACAATTACAGGCACAATATCTAATTTCTATCCAAATGTGTATACCTTGTTTCAGTATACTTCTTTATGATCATTGTCTTAATGGCTTCTAGCATACTAATAACTGGTTTATCCCTTACTAATAGTGTCTATTTATTAAAAGTCTCACTTATGTTATTATTAATAATTAGAAACTTTGAATTAAATGATTGGTATGACCTAGCCCAAGTTTTCTTTAGATTTCTAAGTAAAGCAGAAGCACACCTAAGTTTAATTTTGTTTAATCTCTTTAGTTGCTTATCAAAATCTTTAATATATATTGATCATGCACATGCCTAAACTACATCCTTAAGTCTTTTCCACTATAATATGCATTCCATTTATGATAAATATGTTTGGCACACATTTTATGATATGCATTTGGAATGTTGTCTCAATAATACACAAGTCAATCAAAAGAAGTATATATTAGATGTATAAGATACATATAATAAAGCAATATTATATCAAATAACAAACAAAAGATGCATCTACCTTTTATATGTTAGCTAGATATTATGGTGATTACATTCCCATATTCTAACTCCAAATTAGCTAATAACAATGACATGAACTAAGTCTATGAATCAATATTTTCCACTTTCATAATAACCCATTTTATAGAATGCATACCTTTATTTCATCCATTTAAATTACACTGATCAGTTGCCTTTATAATTCAATCGTTAGAAAGTAACCATTCACACTTCCATCCAACTTTTGATGATGCAAAACAAATATATAACCTCTTAAATTGCAACAATATGATATTTTGAATTTTTTAATAAATTTCAATTCCATAGTTGAACTAGGATTGCTAAGTTTTAACTCATGGATATAACCTTGAATTGTAGAATATTCACAAGCAGTTTTATGCTCTCTCATTCCTTAACTTCGTCTTAGTATGCTTGCACATAATATATTCAACTTTTCCCTATATTTTAAAATATTTTCCCTATATTTTTAAATATTTATATAAGTGGTTATGCTAGGCTTCTCAACAATTTTTTCTTCGAAGTGTTTGCTGATAAACTTGGTTGATACCATTTTAAGTTTTTTATGTTATGAAACATGTATGATCATATCTATGTGTCTTAATTTTGAAACATTTGTTCTTACTATCATATGCTACATATAACTCTCGCTTGCATCCTTCATTGCATCATACTCTAATCCACTTAGACTTTCTTTCCATCTTACATTAAATTATATATCTACTAAATACTCTATAACATCTTTAAAATTTTCCCCTTTGCCATATTCCATACATATGTCCATTATTATGTTCCACAGCCTGCTTGATGTTTGACACCTATACTAGGCTTTTTAATTGCATCCCCAAACTCCTCTCCACTAGGGTATTCATCACTATAAAGGAAGTACTCATATTTAGTATAGTCAATCTCAATTAGTTGGTGGCCATTTGTAATTAAAACATCAAATATATCCTAACCTCTTACTAATTCATTATAATCTTCATCATATGAAAAAACTCCACCGTCTACCATAAATTTTAGCATTAGTATCTTCTTCATCATTATATACGTCCCAATCAAGCCCCACATCGACATTAGCCTTAACATCCCCATAATCAACATCAAGCTCAACATTTCTATCAGCATAAACATCCCCATCGGGCCTCGCATCAACATCAGATTTAACTTGCCCATCAGATATTATTACTATTGCCTGTTATACCCAAAAATTCTAAAGCTAATATTAGAATGTCAATCTTATATTTAGAATATACCTCAATTGTCCTATATATTCTCAAAAGGTTAATTGACCTAATATAACTATCATTAGACTCAATGAGTCTTTAAAGAATCGTTGAATATAAAAGCTAGCTCTTTGAACCCAAAGTCGTTTCCTATATCACAAATTTGTCTATAATTGACAATATCAAAGTCAAATGTCTCAAAATAATATAATGAAATGCCTTAATAAGTCAACTTAGGATCTGACTTCAAATGGCCACCATAATTTAATTTCAAGCTTCCAAATTGAGTCATTAGAGCCCTTAAAATGATAAGTATATAAGTACATATAAATTTATAAACATATACATATATAGGCACATCATGATTGTTCCCTTAGAAAAATGGAAACCAATTTTAAGAAAATGGAATGTAATAAAAAAACAAGAGCAACGTATCTATATATAATTTTCCACAAATTATAACGTAAAACTTAAGAACATAATTTTACTTTAACAAAGAATAGTTTGCATTCTCTTATTCTGACATTCCTATATAAATATAATCTTATATTTATATAGCTTTATAATGTAATTTCCATTTCCAACATATCTACATATAAATTTGCACAAATTAGAAAGTAAAAATTAAGATCAAAATTTCACAACTATGTCAACAGAGAATAGTTTGCATTCTCTAATTCGGACAATCTTATATAAATAATTTAATGATATAATTGCTATTCCCCTCAAATGATGAGATTTAGAGCTATCTATCTAATTAGGTTTTTCACTCCTATAACTCCCATATTTGGTTGTTTATCTTTTTCTTTCCTCTAACTAAGATTTATTAACACTTGTTAAGAACATATACATCTCATTTAGTTCTTTTTATGTTAGTCATTAACACAAATAGGCAAAGTATCATATATTTATCTAAATGCTAGAAATCTAAAGTGAAATAGCAAGAAAGTTTAAAAATGGTCAAAATGGAAAAAGAAAAGGAAAATTTCTATATAGGATGAAATCTTTATATGTTTAATCAACTATATAAGGAAGGTAAAGGTGAGATCATAATTTACAACTATGTCCAAGGTACTACTACCATTCAAGGAAAAGATGTTATATTAATATTTATAGATACAAAAAATAAAAATTTTCTACCATTGGAACTTGAGCATGGGAAAGTTGGCAATATAATATAGCCATAGTTGTCTTTCCCTACTAATGGTAATACAACTACTTACTAATGTCACTCAAGTAGTTAAGACATTTGATATACCTAAATATAAAATAGGCTAACTTGCCTATGCAGAAGACTCAAACAACCTAACCACTTCAAATTATAATTTTCCTTTATGCAACTAAGGTATGAGTAAACTCAAAATTGGTTGATTGTTTTTGAGTGAAAGTAGTTTTCTCTACTTTTTTTTTGAGAAATTAGTTTTCTCTAGTTTAATACTCATATTTAGGACATTAAAGAAATCCAATTACATCGAAATTGAATTGAAAATTTCTCCAATTTTTACATAAATTTTTAGACTTTTAACCACCTACTTATCTGCTTACTCTTAATTATCCTTATTAGATCATGGTATACAAGAATGCATAAAACTAAATATTCATTATGATAAAGCATGGACCATTAAAACAAAAATCAAAATGAAAGAGACATGAAATGGCGAAAATTCAACTTTGAGTACATACTCTATTTCTTCAAACTTATCCAACATATGGAGTTATTCAGCATACTAGTAATGAATAATAATCATAAATGTCTTTAACTTTTATTTTCATTGGTATAAGTATTAAGAGTGACTAGAAATTATAAAATTTCATCATAAAATGTTAATATAGAGCACAAAAGGCCTTATTCTTGGTGCAATTGCTACAATTCTAGACATTGCGGGTTAGAAGACACTACCTTTATCCATGATTAAGTTGGAACTATAAGCATTGGACAATAGACAAGACGATACTACCTGCATAAAATACTAAAGTGTCCCTCAAACAAAATACATGCAACACTGCTAACAAATTAGGACACAATCAAAAGCTTTGTTACTTGTAAATCCCTCAAAGAAGTGGCCACCAACGAAAATGAGATAGGGACAAGATGAGATAAGAGATGAACGAGATGAGAAAATTCTAACTTTTTTTTTTGAAAAATTGTAACTTAGATTAAGCCATTAAAGGCAATAACAATTGTTACAAGCATAAACCATCCCATCAAATGAATGGGTCAACAAACCACCATGATAGTATTACAAAGGATCAAACACAAGTGTACATGTTAATCATTAATCTCATGATGACATAAGACTGGAGCTAATCTGCATTTTATCTTCAAAGGTGACAAGATGTAACTTGATTACTTTGATTGTATATTTGTGTATCCTTGATAGTTGTTTCTCAATGTCCTTGAATATTTTCATATTCCTTTTACCCCATACATCTTGTATTAGATATGACATAGCAATGAAAAGGCAGCAATGTTTTGTTTTATCATGAGAAGTCCAACAAATTAGACAAGAGAGCAAAGGTATTTGTACATGAGAAGAAGAAGACCTATGGTCTTTGATTTAAACATACGTCACAATTTCTGGATTTAAAGGACCGAAGATTTCTCCTATATAAAAACAAAATTCCATAACAGACAGGTAATACATACGTCATATTCATTCTTTATCCAATTCGGTTGAAGCAACATTAAAGTTTTTTATTTGCATAATGCAGATCAGTGGGAAATGTACAGCCAGTGTAAACAATACAAAAAACTCAAGTAACCGAAACGCATACAGAATTTATAAAATAATGTCACTCACAAGCCTAACACTTCTCTTCTCCCCAACATCTACACATCCCATCTAGCTAGCTTACAAATAACGAAAAAAAACAAGATCCTGAAACAAAATGTGCTGCACCGATGGAGAAACTTTCAAGGCATTGTTGGTTTTTCATGGGAGGAAGCCTGTGAAAGGAACAGCAGCAACAAAAGAGCGGTTTGCAAGCCGGGGTGAGCTGTTCTCCTCCAGGACTATCCGAATAGCTTGAACTACAACTATCACAAACTCCATGGCCAATCTCACAAGTGTTAAGCACATCTCCAGTCTCTGTATCATCATTCCTACAATACGAAACAAACCAACCAACTAACCAAAAGTACGATTCAAAGTGTAGCTCTTGCCCATTGGCAGCTTCTTTTCTCCTCTTCGGCCTTCATTTTCAAGCTGAAGATATATATACACAGCTGGACAAGAGGAGAGAAAGGATACCCTTTTCTTGTTCGGTGTTGGGAATCGAAAGATTGGCTTGTATGATTAATTTGGCTCCTGGATGATCCCAAAGGCCAAATATGTGGAGAATATACGGCTTTATTCCCGAAACAGTTGAAGATGGAGACAGGTGATTTATTTCCTCATGCCAAAATAAGCGTAGCTCTGAGAGTTAGTGCATCTAGGCCAAAATAAGCGTAGCTCTGAGAGTTAGTGCATCTAGTCTTGGACTCAAAAGGTGGAACGATCACCTTAGATGCCCCACAGCCCGATATTATGTAAAGGAGGCTTAGTGTTTAGTGCGTACAAGAAGTCATCATATTAGATAAATTTTTACACTATCGATGCCGAGATTCGAATCCAAAACTTTGAACTCAATTTCCTTCTCAATAACCAATTAGGCTACCCGATTGGGCAAGTAGTGCATCTAGTCTGATAAGTGCAACAGGCTCGAGGACTCTGGATGAGGACAAGTTGGGTTGAGGCTTTTGTAAAGAAATGATAAGTTCCGTAATGAACACGGGACCAGCTAAGCTTAGGATAAAAGAGGGACCCTAATGTAGCTTGAATAAATGGCTTCTAACTTTATGAGTGTGGTCTTCTTGTTATTTTTATGTTTTTGGGTTAAATAAGTAGGACTCTCTTAGAATTTTCTAAATTATCACATTAGTCTTCTATTTTTAAAATTTATTAAATACCACCTCTTTACTTTTATTAATGTATCATCCGTCCTCTCTAACGTTAAGTTACCGCTAGAAATTATATTCATATACACGAAAACAATGTCGTTTTGCAGTTTAGAGACTGTTGACATGAATAATTGACATGCCCCATCAAGCATACTTGCTTACGCTAATCATCTATAGAAAAAGAACAGAAACTACTCCCACAAAAAGAAGCCACACAGATATTTTTTAGTTCGGTAGTATTTTTCATATATTTTAAAATAAATGAATGCCATCAAAGTACAAGTGTTTCCTTTTGTTTGAATTTTGTTGCTTTTCTCTACAAAAGAATATGTGTGTTTCTTTTTTAGGTTTTGTTGGCCAAAAGCGTTTTTTAAATTTTAACGTTTTAAATAAATCTTAAATAAATAGAAAATTTGATGGGATTAATTTCCTGTTACTTAAATACTATGTCAATTTTAATATGACATTATTTTTATATTTTTAAATATAAAGTAAATTTTACTGTCATATAATTAATTTTTTTAAAATTAATCTGAAAATTATTCTCACAACTACGTGGTAGTAAGAGTTACTGTTCATATATTTCAGATGATAGACCGCACTTGTCAAGTGCCAATGTAGTCTATATTTATATATTTTGACATAATATTTTAAGGGTAGAAAGTTAATTCTATTAAATTTTTTAAATCTAATTTAGGATTTATTTTGAAAATATTAAAATTTAATTTAAACTTTTCAAAACTTTAACTCCTATTTTATATTTGATTATGAAACTTGAGGTTTAAAATACTCTTTTAACCTTCTTTTTTAATTTTCTCGAGGTTTTATTTCTTGTCCTTCGAAATGAAATAAAAAGAGAAGAAGAGAAAATAAAGGTAAACGAAAGAGTGTCCTGATTCCTAAATATAATTGGCAAAAATAGCCGTTGAATTTTGAAAACAGGGCATGATTATATTGCCCCTTTTCATTTCAAATCCCCGAACCGCCATGCTCTCGTAGCCGTCCATTTTGAAATCTTCACTCAATCGCGAACGTCCATTTTCACAACACCAAAATTCTCCCAATCCCAATCCCATTCCCCATGTTCATTGCTTAAACCCATTTTTCAAATCAAATCAAAGCAAAGCTAGAAGAGAAGTAGAAGGAGGAAAGAGAGAGACCAGAGCGAGAGAGTAGTTTCCATTTTCCAATGAACGATGATTGAATAGTTGTGTTAGGTTTTAATATGTTTGGTTGGTTCTGAGTGGCCATATATTGTTGCTTTATTAAACCCTGGAAAAACCCAGCTCCAGTCAGCTCCCTTTTTTCTCCCACCATAAATCTTCGCATTCTCTTTTTCAACTCAACTTTCAGGTACTCTTAACTCATCAAGTTCCAAAATTTTTATTAAATTTGTCTGGAAGTTTCAAAGTTGGAATCATTTTCAGTTGTTGACTATCTTTATATCTGCAGAATGTTGAGAGATTTCAAATTCCTGCGGCGGAACTCCGGAAAGCACAATGAGGAGATGGAGAATGTTCCAGTGAATCCTAGGGATTCGCTAGCGAGTCAGTCGAGCAATGACTCGTCATCTAGACCTCCGCTGAACACGATCCAAGAGCCAATGCCAAGTTTAAATCCTGCGGGGAATCATGAACAAGATGTAGCTGGTCGAAGCAGGATTGATCGAACACCAACTAAGCCAAAGCCCAGAGGTTCTGATTCCATCTTGCCTATGCGAACGCCTGATAAACATGGGGCAGCTGGAAAGAGAAGATTCGGGTGGGCGCAGCAGAAGAATGAACCCAATTCTTTGCCCAGAGAATTGGGAAATGAAGTGATTAGTTATCCAATGCAGTTGAGCAGAGGGGGTTTGCCTAACATGACTCCAAGGTCAACTAGGACTGTGGGGAAGGCTGCTTCGAGTTATTCAGAGAGTAATTCGACACAAAGCACACCGAACAGGAGTGTCTCCAAGCCTCCTCCTAGTTCAGGGTTTAGGAGCAAGTTTGATGGGAGCAATGGAAGCGGGCGTACAGGGGGTTTTGCTGCGTTGTGTAGAGGGGTTCCAGTTTCTGGTGGGCCAAGTACTACTATTGTGAATACTATTGAAGTTCCTCATTTTGATCTAAAAGAGGATCCATCATTCTGGATGGATCACAATGTACAGGTGGTTTCTAGTTCTGGTTTGCTTTGGTATATATTTTTTTAATGCATATAAGCATATTTTCAAATAATAGAAATCGTTACTGAAGAAAGTGGCAACGGGTACTCACGGTTGATGACTTTGATTTAGGTTCTTATACGGGTGCGTCCTGTCAATACTGTGGAGAAGGGTATGAATGGTTATAATAGATGTTTGAAACAAGAAAGTGCTCAGAGCATCACATGGATTGGGCAACCAGAAACCCGATTCACATTTGATCATGTAGCTTGTGAAACAGTGGATCAGGTATGATTTGCAACAAGAAAGTGTAACTTAATCCTTTAAACTACGCATTTTCACGTCAGCTAAGAATTGGTTCATGCTTGTAATTCGCAGGAAATGCTTTTCAGGATGGCTGGTCTTCCAATGGTGGAGAATTGCTTGTCTGGTTATAATAGTTGTATGTTTGCTTATGGACAGGTATTTGCATCTAACATCAAACACCTTGTTTTTTCATGAAGGCTCGTGCTAAAAAGAGTACATGGGGCTAAGTTGCAATTCCATTTCCCTTTTTTTTTGTCAATTCTCTCAATCCTTGGATATCAGGTCAGTATGACTATTACTTCATATTGTTGCAGACTGGAAGTGGGAAGACATATACAATGCTAGGTGAAATTGATGGTTTAGAGTTCAATCCCAGTCCTCACCGTGGAATGACACCACGAATATTCGAATTCCTGTTTGCAAGGATACAAGCTGTAACTTCCTCAAATCTTTGATTTGTGAAATGTGCATGCAAGAGTATTTGTGTTTATGGATGTCTATTGCATATATAAGAATAGTGGTGTTTTGTTGTATTGTTTGGATTGCATTTTTATTCTTTCAGGGTGTTAACTCCATCTTTCTTGCAGGAAGAGGAAAGTCGGAGGGATGAAAGACTGAAATACAATTGCAAGTGCTCATTTTTAGAGATATACAATGAACAGATTGCAGATCTTCTCGATCCTTCATCTACCAATTTGCTTGTAAGTCTCGACTACATTAAGAAGAACTTTTCAGATTCTCCTCATTCTCAGTTTGTTAAGTTGTGCTTTTCTGCACCTTGTAGCTGCGGGAGGATGTCAAGAAAGGCGTTTATGTAGAAAACCTCTCAGAATTTGAGGTCCAGAGTGTGAGTGATATAATAAAGCTCTTGATGCAGGTTACCTCTCTATCTGTCTGTAACATAATTATGTCTCTATCTCTGCCTTTATGCTTTATGCATGTGTTGTTTGGTTACCTGCTTGCACTTCATTAATAGAACAACCTATCACATGCAGGGTTCTTTAAATCGGAAAGTAGCAGCAACAAACATGAACAGAGAGAGCAGTCGCTCACACAGCGTTTTTACATGTGTAATTGAGAGTAGGTGGGAAAAGGATTCCACAACTAATCTGAGGTTTGCAAGATTAAACCTAGTTGATCTTGCAGGTTCGGAAAGGTAATGAACTAGGAATTGGAGTTTCTTTAGAACTCTATATGTTTCACATATTTGCCTAATACTACTTAATTACAGACAGAAAAGCTCGGGTGCTGAAGGTGACCGTCTAAAAGAAGCTGCAAATATCAACAAATCGCTGTCCACATTAGGGTACAAGTGCAATTACCAAAAAATGATGCACATTTTTTGTTTATAGTATTCTATCTTGTTTCATTTCTTGGTTCCTTTATCAATATTATGGTTTACGCTCCATTTTCCCTAGGCATGTTATAATGATTCTAGTGGATGTAGCCAATGGGAAGCCAAGACACGTTCCTTATAGGGACTCAAGATTGACATTCCTTCTTCAGGTTTCTTAGAATTAATTCCTGCTCACTCGTTAGATGTTTATAGCTATGAATTTCTGATTATGATGTAGTTTCTGGAATTAATCTTATGTAGGACTCCCTAGGTGGCAACTCAAAAACAATGATCATTGCCAATGTCAGCCCTTCTATTGGGTTGGTTTACTTGCAACTTCCTTGTTATCGTTTCATCTTTGCACTTCATCGCTAAAAGATGGGTCTCTATCTTTCTGTCTTTTTCAGCTGCGCAACAGAAACACTAAACACTCTAAAGTTTGCTCAACGAGCAAAACTTATACAGAATAATGTAAGTTAGTTAGGGGTTTAGACATAGTCATTAGCTTTATTATAGGCGTTGATCAAGTTTTCTTAAGTTTTCATTTCTTGTCATGGTATAGGCTGTGGTGAATGAAGATTCCAATGGTGATGTTGTTGCACTGCAGCATCAGATACGGCTACTAAAGGTTTGGAAACCTAGATCCAAGTTTCACAATAGTAGCAGTGGCAATTTACTGTGCCCCCGACGAGCTTCTAACTAACCTTTCTGCCTTGTTTCTGGAACAGGAAGAGCTTTCTGTCTTAAAACGTCAAAACGTCTTCAGATCTTTGTCTTTTGATTCAACTGTCAATGATACAAAAAGACTTCAAGATAGTGCTTGCCTAGGTAATACATATGAAATGGACGGCAAGCAGATCAATGATTCACTCGAATTTGAATCCAAAAGCAGTGTTAGATTGTCTACTAAGCAGGTAAATTTGTGGTAATGCAATAATAATCTAGCTCTTGATAAGTGTTTCCATAACTGATGCTGGATATGTGAAACTTCTGCATCCATTTTATCCTCTCTCTTAAATTGGTTAGCAACATGAAGCACCATTATATTTCCTCTAAGTTTAAACACTGTTGTTTGTTTGCCTTTGCATGAATTTGAATCTATTAACTGGAATGTATCACCTACTTCTCCAAATAATTTGAAACAGCTAAAATCTGTGGAGAATACACTTGCTGGTTCACTGAGAAGAGAGCAAATGGCAGAGACGGATATCAAGAAACTTGAGGCTGAAATTGAGCACTTGAACCGTTTGGTATCAATTGTTCATATATTAACTTATTTGATGCAGTTGCTATGCAAATTAGATGGCAGCTCAATTAGGTGATGTTACTTTGTCAGGTTCGCCAAAGAGAAGAAGACACCAGGAGCACTAAAATGATGCTCAGATTTCGGGAAGACAAGATTCAGAGAATGGAATCCCTTCTCAGCGGCTCTTTACAACCAGATGCCTATCTTTCGGAAGAGAACAAAGCACTATGCGAAGAGATTCAGTTGCTTCAAGCTAAAGTTGATAAAAATCCTGAAGTAACACGCTTTGCGTTGGAGAATATCAGGCTTTTGGACCAGCTCAGGAGGTAATACTTCATTTGTTTAAACAGAGAAGTGACGTTTGGTAAACTTATTTTCTGAGTTTGAATTGGTAGATTTCAAGATTTCTATCAAGAAGGGGAAAGAGAAGTACTCCTGGACGAATTAACCAAACTTCGGGAGCAGGTCTTTATGTTCTTATCTGGTCTGGAATAAAATATTTTATTTGTTGAGTAGAATCCGTTTAATAAAATAGCCTCATACCCGCAGCTGCTTCAATTTCTTGATGGAGGACCTATGCAGTCTAAACTTTCAAATTTGAGTAGCCAACCTCAGGTGTGTCACATTCTTTACCTTTTTCAGATTCTCAGTTTTTTGTCTCTAAAAACTCTGTTAAAATTCCTTAACATACCTTAACTGACTGAAAGCTAATGTTTGAGCGGCCGATTTTTCCTTGAATATCCTGTTTTATCATTTACTCTGGAAATCGTGTGGATCAGCAAGCAAAACAATTCTCACCACTTAGATGTTGCTCTCTGCTGTCTTTGTGAGGATTCTCTTTACCTAGAATCTGTTTTATAAATGTCATAATCAGTTTTCATTATTGCAGTTAATGAATACACTCAATGAACTTGAGGACTGCAAGCATAAACTAAATTCTTGTTTGGAGGAAAACCAAAAACTTCGCAGGTGAGGAATTTCAATCCTGTGTGCAATTTGTTTAGCTGACCAGTGAAATTGTAGATGGACATTTTGGACTGGAATCCTTTTGATTTTGTGGTTATTTTCACCTCTAGTGTTGCAATTTTTATCTGTTCGCAGACAGACAGAGAATTTCCATTGTTTGTTAGACGATCTCAAATCTCAACACAATGACCAGGATGGCAATGTCAAACCCATGAAGGTAGTTTTCTTAGACAAAGTGCACAGTTTTCTTACATAGCTGCACTAGATATTATTGGAAGAGAGAGAATGAGAAGCTATAAGATGAGGCATTCCCAGAAGGTGCTTGTTCGCCTTGTAGTGCAATGCACAGTGTTATATATATTGTGCATCCATGTACTGCGAATTTCTCCTTGCTTTATACTGTACAGCATGCATGCACGGGATTCTGATTAAAAGTTCATTTTTAATTTCCAGGCCTCTAACAATTGCAAGGGAGTACAAAATGAATTGGATAGCGCATATGCTACTTCACCGAAGAGACATGCAGAAGAAACGTTGGAATTGCAGCTTGAATTGGACATTTTGAAGATTATTCTCAAAGAGGAGAGGTCATCTCGTGGAGAAGCAGAAGAAATGACATTGCGCTTAAGTAGAGATCTTGAACTGGCAAAAGAAAAAATTTTGCTTGTTAGCAAACAATATGAAGACGCCACTCTTGAACTGAAAGATGCAAGGTTAGTTCTTGAAGCTTTCGAGTCTCAGCAACTATTAGAAATCAGTGAGATGGAAGACCTGAAGAAAAGTAACAGTAACTATGTGAAGCTTCTGAGTGAAAAGGATCTTCAAATACTTGGTTTAAAAGAGGAAATATCTAGGCAGGAGTCCAGAGATTTTTCGTCCAACGACTTAAAGCATGAAGGCTCCACGTTGCAGACGAAGTTGAAAAGAGTGCAAGATTCTCTTGAAAAGGCTAAAAAATTGAATATGTGGTACCAAAATGATACTGCGTTTAAGGCCTCCAGCGAAGAAGAAAGGGATGAAGTTCGGCAGCAGGTTGAAGCTGAAACTGCTGAGGTTATTGTCTGCATGCAGGAAGAACTTTCTGTTCTTCAACAACAGATCCAAGATTGTCATTTGAAACAGACAGAAACTGAAGAGACAATGAAGAAGTTGGAGGAACAGCTTTGCCTTTTAACAGAAGATAACAGAAGTTTAGATGAACTGCTCAAGGAGAAAGAAGGAGAGCTGAGAAAGCTATCTGAAGAATGGGAATCATTATCTAGTGAAATGGAAGAAATTCTTCTTAATGGACAAGAGGCAATCACTGATGCCTCGGAGCAGCTTGATCTTATCTTTGGCTCCATACCATCAAAAAGGGTTTGGATTGCTGAGCAAGTTGGTAGGTTAATTAGGACCATATGTGAAAAAGAAATATTGATTGAAGAACTTGGAAATTGTTTGGAGGAAGCAAATAACAAAAGAAGTGATGTGGAGTCCATGCTTAAGTCTTTGAGAGGAGCAGCATTAGTAATTAATGAAGCACACCAGCAAGACTGTAGTGAAAAGGAGAAGCAAATTCTCCTCTTGAAGTCCCAATTAAGAGAAAAATCTTCCATGATATGTGAGCTGGAGGAAGAATTGAAGCTGGCAAAGCGTCATGTCAGTGAAGCTTCAATATGTGCAACAGTTGCTTTTATAATTTTCAATAGATTGTCAGAACTGAATGTTAGTAACCTTAACAACTTGAAGTACAAAGACATCCAACTCAGTGAATCTACAGAAACTAACCTGAGGAAGGAAGAACTCCTCTATGTCCAGGCCGCCGACATTAAACAAGCAGAGGAAGTGATTCAGTCTCTGAGATTGGATTTGGCAGATTCAAAGGAGATGTGTTCTAATCTTTGTCAGAGGCTCTCTGAAGAAGAGGAACGTGTTTGCTTCTTGAAACAAAAGCTTGAAGATATTGAAGACGATGATATCTGGAAGACAAGGGAGAAACTAGCTGAGTTTAAGAATGGTGTATCCTCAATGAGTTCATGCCTTGGTATCACAGAGGAGCAAAATCAAAACCCTGAAATCAGTGACTCAGAGAAACCTTGCGTGCCTGATGATGATGCTAGCAACTTATGGGTAAGATAATGGTCTTGGGTAGACAGGTTAAAGCTGGTAAACTAATTTACTTTTGTTTGTAGTGCTTTTATCGAAAATGTTTGGTATAGTGATTACCGTCTATGCTTTGTTGCAGACAGATGCTGGAGAGAAGAAGATGACAACCGGTGTTTCTGAGTTTTCTCTTGAAACAGAAAAGATTTGTCATCTCTCTTCATTTGATCTGAAGGATAGGAAATTAAGGACATGTTCTAGTAAGGATTTTGATAGAAACCTTACAATTACCCTTCTCAAAAAAGAAATAGAGTCAGCACTTCAAAGCCTGCAAAAGGTCAAGATGGAGATGGACAAATTACGCAATGAGAATGAGAAACTACAAATGGCTGAGAAACAAACTGCAGAAGACATGAAATGTTTCACAGTTCAATTACTGGATTTTCAATCAGCCACTTTCGGTTTTCAGAAGCAATTCGCATGTAGGATTGGAGCTGTTAATAATAAGCTTCAGGCACTGGAACTGGCTGTCCAGGATGTTGGAACTCTTTGGTGTGAAACAAAAGAGGTAACCTGTCACTTTCTTAATCAATTCCCTGCTGATTTGATGAATATGAACATGTTATATGCTTAAGACCCTGTGTCACGTAACAAATAATCCAATAATCTGATGCAACAATTGTCATATCGTTAAATTGCTTTCTTTTTTCCATTAATTTATAGGTTTTTGTTTTGAGGGAAAAAAAATCCATGCTTCAATAAGATGCCATGTTTCGAATATTGTTCTTTGGTGCATTGATGCTGCTTCTTTTGTCCCTAATTTTGTTTGTCAGCTTTTCCAATCACATATTTTCAGTATGCTGAGTTAAAAGTTGGTCCCACAAACATAGATACTGTATTGTTCCATTAAATTTTAAGCTTTTATTTTAATAAACTAGTTATTTTTTACAAAGAGGACAAACTCCTAATTTTGACGAATTGATGTTGTGCCTTCAACCACCAATTCACTTCTCAACTTTCAATTGTTGTTCTATAGATTCTTGAGATGGAAGTTGGTGATGCAAAGGTAGTTGCAAACCAAAAAACAGCTGAAACTTCTTGTATTTTAGCCAAATTTGAAGAGGCACAGTATACAATAAAGGAAGCAGATATCATGATCAACGAACTGGTGATAGCTAATGAGACAATGAAGCTTGAAATGGAAAGGTTGAATACAGTGATGACCACCTCAACCAAAGAGAAGGATTTGCTTGTTAGTGAGATTCAGAGCTTGCAAACCATCAACCAGGTCAAGGAACAACAACTGCAGGATCTTGAATATCAGTTTGGCGTAAATTTGATTGAAATGAAGGATCTGGAAGGTGTATTTATAGAGGTTCAGAAAACATTCACAGAAAATTTTACTTCTATGGTGTATGAACTCGATTGCGTTAAGGCTCTATTTTTGGACTCTGGAACGTTGTACCGGTCGTGGCTTGAAGATGTCTGGTCTGAGATAATTGTGAAGGATTGTGCTGTCTCAGTGCTACACCTTTGTCATATGGGAATCCTGTTGGAAACGGTGACAGGGCTAAATGCAGAAAATGGTTTGCTTCAACATGGATTATGTGAATCAAACTCACTTATAGCAAATTTAAGAGAGCATAATTCAAAGTCAAGTAGAGAGCTCCAAATATGCAGAACTCTCAAGGGGAAACTACTAGCTGACATCAAGAACAGTTTTGATCGGATCTTGAGGAAAGAAGAGGCGAGTGGGCACCTTACAGTTAAGTTGAATGATTTTGACAAAAAAATCTTCGACTTACAGCTTCAGGAGGAGCTTATGTTACAAAGATGTAACCATATGGGATCTCAGCTTGCAAATTTAATGATGGAGTTAGACTCCAATAATACAAATGTTGTCAAGTCTCTTCTTGATCAAGCAAACATACTGAAAGAGAAAGACGAACTCCTGAATTCTCAGGCTGAAATTTTCATGATGGAGCTATATGCGAAAGAGATTGAGTCGTTTCTCTTGGTATCAAAGCTACAAGAGATGTGTCATAAAAAAGCAGCAGCAGAGGAAGAGTGTAAAAGTTGTGCTGTCATCCTTGATAACTTGACGGAAGAAGTAATATTTTCCAAGGTAGACGAGGACTTGAAAGAACAAATCTTAGTTTCTAAAGAAGCTGAGATTGCTGGTTTGGGGGAATATATTAGAAATGTTGAAAGGGAGAAGGATGACATAAGCATGACACTTCAAAAGGAAATTCAAGTGCTGAAAGATGTTGCTTGCACAAATGAAAATTTAAAAGCAAAACTAAGTGATATTACAGAAATTAATGTGAGACTAACGAGCAGGGTTCAAGCTCTTGAATCTGAGCATAGAAACTTACTAGAGGATTTGAATGCCAGAAAGATGGTTTTAGAAAATTCTTGCAGCCAGATCTCTGCTCTTGATCATCATAATGAAACCTTAAAGAAAGATATTTTCCTAATGGAAATTTCAAGAAATAAGCTCCAATCTGAGTTGCATATGAAAGATTTGGAGCTTAGTAGATTAAGTGACTTGGAAGAAGAAAACAAGTCACTTAAAAGTGACATAAGGAAGTTGATGTCAGAAAAAAGCCAAGTTCTTCAAAATCTGGAGAAGGCAAGTTCTGAAGTTGAATCATCCCTAACCTGTATAGATGTCTCTAATGCTGAGAATTGCAGGTTGCAGGATAGAATTAGCTCGTTGGAGGCTCTTATTGTGAATCTTGAGATTGGGCTGGAGGCAAGAAACACTGAGGTGTGTGAACTTCTTCATTCTCAATCTGCCACCATGGGTGATTTGCTTAAAAAGAGTCAGGAATTGCAAACATTTGGCAACAGACTTGATGTACTGAAGGAGGAGAACATTCTTTTGCGAAATAAACTTAAATTTTATGAGAAAGATACACATGATGTGCTCACCAGGTCAAGATTGAACTCCGTGAAATGTGTGAATTCCGTGGAAAATGTTCATGAAGCAAATGACAGAATTTTTAATGTACTGGCGGAAGGAAGATACTTGGTTGCAGAGAAAATGTTTCATGAGGTATGTTATAGTTTGGAGATGACATCTAAGTTTGTAAAAGAAATTGAGTGCTTGGAGTGTCATGCCAAAGAGATGTTATCTAACCACACAAATCTTCAGGCTGAGTTGTTAAGGAAGGATGACATTCTGAAAGGATTGTTATTTGATCTGAGCCTATTGCAGGAGTCAGCATCTAATTCTAAAGATCAAAAGGATAGGATAGATGAACTGGAAGCTTTTTCGGTAGCTTTAGAAGAGGAGCTTGTAGTTAAATCAGGTGAGCTTGATACTGCTGTTGCTCATAGTCAACTGTTGGAGGCTCAATTACATGAGAAGCTGGCTAGGATTGATGCTTTTGAGTCAAGTTTTAAAAAAGAATCTGCGTCTCAGACAATGCTCAAGTGTCAGAATGAGGAACTGAGAGCTCAGGTTAAAGAACTCCTAGCTGCAAAATGTTCTCTAGAGGAAGAGTTGGCAGAGAGAATGACCGTGGCTGAGAGCTTGGAGATTGAACTCTCTCTACTGGGTGATACTCTTTGTCAAATGAATAATACTATTGACTACTTAAGGAGCGATCTAGCTAAACTCACTAGTGAGCGAGAGCAGCTTGATTCTGAGATACATAGCTTGAAACAGAAGCTTGAAGACACACAGGCTTGGGCTGAAGAGAATGAAGCAATTGCTTTGGAGGCACAGCAGGTACACAATTATTTTGGTCACTTGTGATCAGATCTACCTAATACCATCATGTATGTGGCATTTCTTCATTATATTTGTTATCTGATGCCAGATTGCTGAATCAAGAAGGGCCTGTGCTGAAGACAAGGAAGAAGAGGTGAAGTTGCTAGAGAGGTCTGTTGAAGAGCTGGAATGTACAATATATGTATTGGAAAACAAGGTTAGTCTTTTCCACCAATTGTATGTTGCATGAATCCTAATTGTGATTACAACAATTTCTTATGCATTCCATTTGTTAGGTTGACATTCTTAAAGAAGAAACTGAGCAACAGAGACTGCAGAGAGAAGAGTTAGAAGAAGAACTTCAAGCTGTGAAACAGCAGCTGCGGAATTTTGAAAATGCTGATAGTGATGTGAAAAGGTTCGTCTAGCAGACTGTTTCTGCTGCACAGATTCTGAAATATTGCTTCAAATTGAAAACTTCCGTCTTTTACTAATTTATAGGCGTGTGGAGGAGAAGGATAAACTACTTGAACAAGTCATGCAGCGTATAAAAATACTAGAGAAGGATATCTCCAACAAGGATGCAGAGGTAAAATTATTCTCTGCTCATTTTATTATAGTATATGGATTTTTTCCTGTGCACTATTTAAGCATGTTCATTTAATATCGTGCAACAGATTGCACAATTCAAGGGACATATTTCAGAGCTAAATCTACATGCAGAAGCCCAGGCTGCTGAGTATAAGAACAAGGTAGGCTGATTGGAATTTGATTGTTCTTCTCTTTTTATGTGAACATTTTTAAAATTGAAATTCATAAACAGTTCAAGGAATTGGAAGCCCTGGTTGAACAATTGAAAACTGAAGGCACCTCTCAGTTGTCAAATCCTTCATCAAGCAAGTTGGAGAAAAATACATCCAAGTCTAGAGGCTCCAGTTCTCCGTTCAAATGCATTGGATTGGGCATGCAACAGCAAATAAAATCAGAGAAAAATGAGGAGCTTACTGCTGCAAGAAGTCGCATTGAAGAGCTAGAATCAATTGCAGTAAATAGACAAAAAGAGGTAGATTTACCGGCAAAAAAATTAATTCCGATTCGTCTACACATAAAAATTATGCATAAACTGTACATGCTTGCTCTTGTCCAGATATTTTCATTGAATGCCAGATTAGCAGCTGCTGAGAGCATGACTCATGATGTAATTCGAGATTTACTGGGAGTGAAATTGGATATGACAAACTTTGTGGTAATAACCTTAATATTAAACTCAGTATTAAACTCAGTATTCGTATCAACCATAGCTGTTGGAATTGGTATGATGGGGAATAACAACTAAAGATGAGAAACACTAAGGTCCATTTCTGTCAACTGCAGTCTTTGTTGGATAAGCAGCAAGTACAAAAGATAGCAGAGAAAGCTCAACTTAATAGCTTGGAACCTCATCGCAAGGTACTGTTTCCTTTAATGAAAAATAGAATGAACTATTATGAGTGTTCATTGCCTAATTGCACGGATGCCCACACAGGAGCAGGAGGTTATCCAGCTTAAACAGCAACTCAACGAATTTATTGAGGAGCGGCAAGGGTATGCATTCTGACTGGAATGACCTTTCCACTTTGCATTCTTCTGTATATTCATATATATGCCTTGCTTATTCTGTAGATGGCTGGAGGAAATTGACTGTAAACAGGCTGAAATGGTTGCGGCACAGGTAGCATTAGAAAAGCTACGACAACGAGATCAATTGCTGAAAACAGAAAATGAACTGTTGAAGGTTAAAATTCTTACATCCCTTCTCTGAAATAATACTTCTCAATCAGTTACATTTAGGGAGTACATGTACTGTGGAAACATCTGTTACTTTATTCCTTACTTTCTTCTATCTGGGTAGATGGAGAATACAAATCATAAGAAGAGGGTTATGGAAATTGAAGAAGAAGTGAGAAAACTGTCTGGCCAACAAAATCTCCAACAGCGCATTCATCATCATGCAAAAATCAAGGCAAGCAATTATGAATGCTACAAGGGCAGAAATTCTGCTGTAACTTTATTAAATGTCCAAGTACCTTAACTTGCTAGTCAACCTAAAGTTATAACCTTACAATGCAACAGGAAGAGAATAATTTGCTCAAACTACAAAATGAAGAACTTAGTGGTAAGTTGCATCAAGCCAAGGTCAGTCTGTCACGTGTCCAGGAAGAGCTTGCACACTATCGTACTTCCAGTGGCAAAAGTCCCCATATAAATTTTGACGAGGAGCAAAGTCTAATGAACCAACTAAAGGTTAATGCAGGGACAAAATTCAAGTTATTGTTTGATCATAGCTAAGGTACACGAATTTCACTATATCTTTTTATTTGTTGCAGCAAATTGAGCAAGAGAAAGTGCAATTAGCACAGAAGCTAGTTGGCCTTTGTACTAGCATTCTAAAGGTATGTCAAGCCAAGTAGTTCAGGTTTCACACTCTCATCTGTAAAACACCTATAAATTACTCTTCTTTGATTGAACCTTCAGGCCGCCGGTGTAACGAAACCTGCATCTAATTTAACACCCAATATTGCGGAAGAGGCATTAGATCAGCTTAAAAATAGAATCAGTTCCTTAGAAAGAGAAGTGCAAGATTTGATGCTTAAGGTAATCATTTTTTCTACTTTAGAGTCTTTGAATTCTAGGGTCTGATGTTCCTTCTAAAAACTGATAAAGTTTGCAAAATTTCATTACAGAATAGACTTGCCAATGAAAAGATTCGATTGGCTGAGCTAGTTCCTCAAGCTTTACCAGTAAACTCAAGGACAGAGGAGAGTTGTCAAACCCCACAAAGAGGCCAAGTACCGTTTCTTTCTGCGTTGGACAGATAGTAGAGATAGGTCCTGCAGTCTTGGATTGTCAGCTTTCTCTTTCACTCTCAAATTGTAAATATATTCTCTTTTGTTAATGATAATTAACTTTGTAAATATTACCTTAAGAGGAAGCAATTCTTTTCTCAATTTAAGTGTAAGGTAGAAACATACGTTGGAAGAAGAAATCATGCATTGCAACACGTGAGCTTAAGTCTCTTGCAACTTGACAGACTCAAACTCAGAGTTTGTAATAATGTACTTTTGAGAAAATTCTGTTGTAATCATGGGGATTGCGTGCATTTTTTTATGTTTCCCTTTTTGAGCAACTATTTTCTCCCATATGTCAAGCACATTAAAAGAAGGGTAAATATGAAAATTTAGTCACTAGTACTGATAAAAGAGATGAGATAAAGCCACAAATCAAGGAGTTCTTTCTGTTTGCTTTGATCGAGGGTTCTTCTTGAAGGTTATGCATTTGTAACTAAATGTGCTCTTGTCTGTTTCTCAAGAAAAGGCGGGAAAGTGAAACTTTTTCGTGTGTTCGGATGTTTCAGTGTGAATATTGATATGAACTTAAATATGAAGGCAGTTGTTTGTGCAGTTTTGTGTTTTAAAGTCAGCTTTTCTAGTTGAGAGGGGCTCTTAATTTGGTTCTAGATGTTTGGATTTCATGAAAGTGTTAGCAGATACTTCGTACATTTTATGTAGAAGACAAAAGATTCATATCCAATTGTCTTATGCATCAACTTGGTTCTTAAAACCGAAGGTAAGAGAGAGAAGGCTGATAGGGATCCTATTCAAGTTTCTCAATGCATTGCATTGTGTATGTTGGTTTTGAGCATAGGAAAGAACAAATGTTTTATTGATCTCAGCATTAGTATAAAAGATTTATACAGTAGAAATATAACTAAATTGCCAAAAATTTGCTACAAGATGGAATGAATAACTTCCTAAAAAACAGCACGAAGAATAGTTCATTACCTAACTAAAGCTTGACTCTTTCAAGCATGTGCAGCTAGAGTCACTTACTCTAACAATCTCCTCCTAGACCCAAAGACTACAAACACCGATTTTTTGTATAAGAAATTCAAATCTTGCTTTAGTAAGTGATTTTGTTAGAAAATCAGCAAGTTGATTTTCTGTCTTGCAATAGATCAGCTGTACCTCGCCTCCCTTTTACACCTCTTTTAGAAAATAAAACTTTATCTTGAAATGTTTTGATTTCTCATGAAACATAGAATTTTTATCAATTGAAATTTGCAGCTTGATTATCAACAAAAACTTGTGTACTCTCCTTTTGCTCCATGCATAAATTAGCCATGATTTTTTTTGAGCCAAAGTGCTTGATTTGCAGCTGATACAATTGCTATATTGTGGGAATTCGTAATAATAGATATTGTTTTAGATAAATATTGGGTATAGGATTTGCATTGTTAGGATCCTAAAAGTTAAGAGATTTTCAGATGAAGTCATATTCCTAGTTCAGTGGGATTAGGAGATTAGTTTCCTAATTGTTGTACTATTTGTATATATATCCTATTAAGTGTCAATAAAGAATAAAAAAGAAACCCTAAATTCAGATATGGTACTAGAGCCCTAGGCTCGAATTTTTATGGGAAAAATTAAGGAGGGGGGTTGAGCCTTCATTGCCATTCTCTTCTTCCTTTGAGATTCTTTTCCTTTGTCTCTGAATCAACCTTTCATTGCTAATTAACTTGGTTAAGTAGTGAACTCCACATAGAAGAGAAGGACAATGATAGAAAACAAGGAACGTGGATCAATCATTGTGGCTTCATCAGATGAAGTAACCAAGACTCAATCTTTGATGGATTTGCAGACCATTCAAACTGACTACAAATTGGATGGAAAAAATTATCTCAAGTGGTTACAACTTGTTTGAACTATTTTGAAAGGTAAGGGTCATTTGTTAGGAACTGGACCAAGGCCAGAAGATCCAAGTTTTGAAGCATGGCATGAGGACTCATTGATTATGGTGTGGCTTTGGAATTCAATGATGCCTGAAATAAGTAATACTGTAATGTTCATGGCTACAGCCAAAGACATTTGGGATGCAATTCAGCAAATATACTCAAAATCTAGGGGTGTGGCCCGAGTGTATGAAGTGAAAATCAAGATTGTTCCTTTTAAACAAGAAAACAAATCTGTGATGGAATATTCCAACCAGTTGAAGTCGTTATGGTAGGAACTTGATCATTATCTAGTAATTCAGACGAAGTGTCTTGATGATGCTGTTATACTAAAAGAGTTCATTGAACAAGATAAAGTTTATGAATTCCTTGTGGGATTGAATTCTGAGTTTGATTAAATAGGGATCCAAATACTCAGAAAGCAGAAAGTTCCATGCTTTAATGAGGTAGTGGCTACTATTCGGAGTGAAGAAAGTAGGGGAAATTTAATGCTTAATTCTCAACCTTTTGATGGTTAGGCTACGGTAGCTAGGAGTGAAAATCAGGCTCGAAGATTTGATGTAGAGAATGGAAAAGGGGTTCAATCCAAGCCTCAAAACTGTGATGACTTGTGGTGTACCTACTGCAAAAAGTCGTGTCATATGAAGAAATAGTGCTGGAAGTTGCATGGAAAGCCTCCTAGCCGTGAGTGAGGATAGAAAGGATATCAACTGAGGGGTAATGGACAAATGCAAGTTGTTACAAGTACATCTCAACAGGAAGACAAAGAGGACTCAAAGGGATTCAATCAAGATGAAGCGGAAAAGATAAGAACATTCGTTAGCAGCATAGAGAAACCTGCAGGTACATATACCTTTGTGCATTCAGGTATGTGTTCCTTTTCATTTGGATTAAAAGCCCCAGATAAACCTTTTCAGTATCTTAGATCACGAATTCAGAAGCCACAAACCACATGGCTCATTCATCCAAAAACTTTACCACTTATTCCCCTTACCTAAGAAATAAGGAAATAGCCATAGCAGATGGATCCTTCCCAACTATAGCTGGCATAGGAGATGTCAAAATAAACCCATACATAACATTGAGAACTGTTCTCCATGCCTCTAAGCTACCACAAATTTAATATTTGTAAAGAAACTCACACTAAACTTACTTTGTAATGTCATATTTCATTCAAGCCATTGTTTATTTCAGGAGAGGGATTCAGGGAAGATGATTGGAAGTACTAGAGAATGGGATGGTCTCTACTACCTTGAGGAAGTAAACAGGTCAAACATATCCAAGAGCTGATCACCCTAATCATTCATGTCTGAGTCTATGTTGTTGACTAAAGAAAAAATCTTCTTATATCATCGTAGGTTAGGTCATCCATCGTTTAGAATTATTAAATCTTTAATTCCTGCTTTGTTTACAAAGCTAGATTTCGAGAGTCTTCATTGTGAGGTGTCTGAACTTGTTAAACATAAGCGTATATCTTTTCCTATTAGCAATAAAAGAAGCACTTTTCCCTTTTATCTTATTCATATTAATATCTAGGGTTCCTCAACTATTTCAAATGTGTCAGAGGCCCAGTGGTTTGTGACTTTTATTGATGATTGCACTAGAGTTACCCAGGTTTTCATGCTCAAACACAAGTCTGAAGTTAGTTATGTACTTCCACAGTTCGTCTCGATAGTAAAAAAAAAAACCAATTTGGTGTGAATATCAAAAGACTTAGATGTAACACCTCACTCCCGCAAGGCCTGAACCCAACATTGATGGTGATATCCGAGTCCGTGCCCCGCGAGGGTAGCGTGCTAGATCACTTAGTCAGTCAAAAACTCAGTACAATTTTTTTTCTTTTTTAAAACAAAGTAATGCACACATACGCGGAAATCAATTTTTTAAAATTGGTCACTCTTTATTTCCTAAATATTTGCATTTCAACCATTTCATAATTTATCAAAAGTTCACTTTCCACTTGGGCCCATTTCTGAGTCAAAACACTTATGATTACACAAGATTAGTACACTTCATAATCCATTACAAAATACTTGGAGTCATAATTTTATTGCATTACAAAATCATAGACCAGTATTTCCAAATTGGAAAGTTATTACATTATAAAATCATTCATATACATATCGTACAGTATGCACAGAATATACAATTTAATACAACAAAAATAAGAGAAAATACAATGCGGACACGAACTGATCCCGACCTCTATCTTTCACTTGCATGCAGTAGGCATACTCCCGTTTGTCTAACGGGGTACTCTTCAAAACCTAAAAAATAATTGCAAATTTTGGGTGAGTTTTGCGAACTCAGTGAGTGACCATCATCGATGGTTCACCCAAATCACATAACACATAATTCATATTATTACACATTTCACACTTCACATTCAATACAA
>JANZXV010000212.1:31537281-31547715 GCA_027576455.1 Erythroxylum roigii | reverse complement strand
CCGCCCTAAAAAATATTAGGAATGGGGTGCAGTGACGGAGCAAAGAATTTAAGATTGGAGGATTTAAATATTTAATTTTTAAAATTATACACTGAGCTCTAAATAACTTCATCCTTATGTGTATATATATCTATTAAATTTAAAAAATATTTAATTTTTTTAAATTTTGAGAGGCTCAGTGATGACTCCGTCTATGATGAGGTGGCTGTTCTCAATTTTCAGCACCATCTTGTGCCTCTTCTGTCTCATTTATTTATTAAAATGTTAATGAATGGATAAGACAGAGAAGTTATAAGATAACACTGAAACTCGGGACATAAAATTTGATCCCAAGCATATTCCTCCAATTAATTGACTTAACTATGTGTAAGGTTCTCATAAAACGATCCAACCTCTGATGTTAATAGCATCTACCTGTCAGCAGGAAAGTACCTAACGGGTCAAACCTACATTACATTCCAAGTGGAAGTAATCATTATATACATGGATGGATTCAACTAGCTCCTCCATAGACTTAAGCCTCAGAACGCACTATTTTGAGGTCGTGACCTGTGAGGTTCGGGAATGAGACATGGACAAAGTGGTATAAAGTTTTCCAAAAGTTTTTCCGCATGAGATTTTGGACTTTTTGGTGATAGATGCAGAAGATATAATAAAAATCTGTAGCTTTTTGACCTTCAATAAAAGCAAAGCATATCGCAGAAAATGAAAAAATACTTGTTTCATCTCTACTTAGCATAAGAATAGGTTCTTCTTAGTGCTTTGTCGATATTTTTCAATGGATGTTGAAAAGGGAAGCACCTCACTGAATGCTCTTCGCTTGTTGGATACTTCAATCATTTCTCACTTTGTTAACGAGCTTATGTTTGTTGAAATAGGAAGTAATTTATGTAATATGTAGTACAGACCTTATTACGTACCTAGGATCATATATAAAAGGATTAAAAACAAAGGTAATACCAAATACCTGATTTCAGTTTCATCTCTAATTCCGATGCTATTTTCGAGTTCCAAACGATCACAAATCTTTCAAGACTTTTATGGAAAGTGTTTCTCGACACGAAGTTTAGGTCTTTCTACAGTTTTCTTAATACATAAGCTTTCTTAATAGATCAAAAAATCCTTATACTTACGATTGATATGAGCAACTGCAGGAGACCTTAACCTATATATATAGTTTCCATATCGGGCTTCCCTATCACAAGGTCGATATGGGTCCGGTCCATACTATTTGGAATCTATTTTTTACCCGAACTTCGACCCATTAATTAGATCATTTATTGGGCCACTTTATTATCTTTATCTAGATCAAATTATGTAACTTAATCGATAATTTATTGAAAACTAAAAAATACAATTAGTAGTTGTCCAACTTTATGGAAAAGGACAAAATTGACCAAAATTCTCCCATTTGGACAAGCATTAATTGTAGTTTTGTCTCTAGTTTAAAACAATTTTAAAACTTGGTTAAGCCATGCTACTGAAGTAGTCGACTAGGTTTAAAAACAAAACATTTGATCCAAAGGTAACAAAAGTCCATCATTCTATCCTACGAGGCTTTCGATACTGAAAAGTATCAAATGCATATGTCATGTGTGACACAGATCTAATACAATCACATATATATAATATCTCACTAACATGAATGAGAAAATGAAGTATGACAAACTAGAATGATACCTTTATGATCTAAATTATATCATCTTCATTTGTAGGTCTCGATTTCTCCAACCTTATACTAAACCACATATGCTAAACTACATTACAGAAATATTGTTTTCTCTCACATAATGCTAAACAACATTAGAAAAAACCTTTATGTTCTCCAACTAAACACTAAACTGTATTAGAGAACCTTTATAGGATTAAAAACTTATATCTTCCTACGTCATGTCAAATTCATAGATACCCGTACTAAAATTGTATGCGTCTAAATGACATAGGCACAAGGTAAATCTGTATATATGCTCAATGACCTTTAAATGCTTAAGATTGACACAAATCTGAAGACTTTTATACATATTATGACAATGTATGATAACACGTATTGTTGAGGATAAACGGTGATCATCTCTATTGATGAACCATCATACTGTCATAACACATCAAAATGTACAAATGTACATGGAGTAAAAATAATGATCCAGTAATAACAGTGTCCAAGGACATCAAAACACCCATAATGTATACTTGTGTCACAAGCACAAGTAGGTGAGATCCTTTAGTTAAAGGATCAACTTGCAGTTCCTCAGTCTTTAAATTCTCCAAACCTTAATGTCACCTTTTATATCAACACATTTAGGCCAAATAATTGACCTTTAAATGCTAAAGTCCTGTGATATTCTTTGTTGTTATTAAATAACATTGCAAGAAGATTACTACAGTACAACTAAATGGGTCTAGCCACTGAATCAATCACAGACAACTTAGAAATCAAGTTTCTGAGCTAAACTTTCTGTGATACAGTCCCATAGCATGCACTCTGCATGCATAGTCGAGGAAGTCAGATATGTCTTCTTAACACACTTCCACGACATTGTACCATCTGCAAACTTAAAACTGTAGCCTTAAGTGGACTTTCAATCATTTGGACACATAGCTAAAATCTAAATCTGAATTCCCTAAGAGTTTTAGTCTTTTGACTATGTTATATGTCAACATATAATCCTTAATTCCTTTAAGTATCTCAACACTTGCTTGATTGTATTCCAATGGTCTACGCTTGGATTAACCAGATATTGACCAAACAGTCAAATAGTGAATTCAATATCCTGCCTAGTACATAGCTAAGCATAAATCAGGCTATCAACCTACTAAAATACATAACATTTCTCATAACTTCTCTCTTTACTTTATTCTTTGGATATTGTGCCAAAAATTATGTCACTATGAGAGATAGGTGCTACGACAGGTTTACTATTGACTGTATTAAACCTTTGTAAAACATTCTCAATGTATGCATTCAATAAGAGGCCTGATGAGGATTAAGATATGTCCCGGTAAATCTAAATACCTAGGATGTAAGATGCTACACCAAGGTCCGTCATGTCAAAGTTCTTGACCAAAAGTTGCTTAACCTCATACAACTTGGTCAAGTAATTTGACGTGAGCACTATATCATCCATATGCAGTAATAGGAAGATAACTTTGCTCCCCTTGACCTTATAGTACAAGCATCTTTAATTTTATTTTGTTATGAAGCTGAAAGAGGCCAAACCTTATCAATTGTAAGGTATCACTTTTAGGAGGTTTGATATAAACCATATATTGATCTGCATAACGCGCAAACCATGTCAGTTCCATTTGGATCCTGAAATCCTTCAGTTTGCACCATATAGACCACTTTATAAAGGTCTTTACTCAGGAAAGTGGTTTTGACAGCCATTTGATGTAACTCTATATCACCGAGCTATAATTGCCTTAATCACTCAAAATATATCTTACGAGGTTATGAGAGAAAAGGTAATATAAAGTCAACCTTTCTCTTTGAGTGAGCCATTAGGCAACTGAGCGAGCTCATAAATTGTTGAACTTTATCCTGAAATCCTTTAGGTCTTAAAACTTCATTTACAACTGTCAGGTTTGCAATTCTAACGCAAATCAACTAGCTCTCAAACCTTACTATACTTCATGGCTTGCATCTCTTCATTCATTACATCCCACAACACATCCGCATTAGGTCCAGAAACAACTTCTATAAAAGTAACTAGATCCGTAGCATGTCTAATAGCATAGTCCTATTCACCTGATAGACTATGTTATCAGGTGGGATAGTAGGTCGTCTCACTCTAGTAGATTTATTTAACTGTATTAGATCTTGTACCCCTAGGAACCTCTGTGTCTATAGGTATTGGTTCATGTTCTTGTACAGGCATGATACAAAGACCTAAATTTACGAATCTTACTGTATGAGTGGCGGGTACATGATAACTATAGTATCCGCCCTGCTATCATCCGAATGGTCAAAGGACCCACCATCATCATAGACATCGTATTCCAGAAACTTAGATATTTGTGATTCCACTATTCCAGTCCCTCCTTCTCTACAGTAAAAGTTGTAGCCTTAAAGTGGTCGAGATATTTTACTAAATAGCAATGAGCACAACAAGCATGCAATCTTTCTTTATAAGGATTATACTACCTCAGTAAGGCAGCCCCATATACGATTATGTGCAAGGTTGAGTTTCTCACATTTTTAGATAATTAGGTATATTAGTCATGTTATTCATTGACTTCTTCTAGTCCTTTAGGATGCAGTTATGTCTTTCGACAATACACCATTTTGCTCAGAACTACTCAGTATAGTGAATTAAGTCACTATTCTAACTGATTTCAAATATTTGGCAAACGAACCTTTTAAAGTCCTGAAACACCATGTTTGCTATGATATTCTCCTCCACGGTCAAATCTGACTATCTTGATGAATTTTTCCAACTTTCAGTCTTTAAGCAAGAACATATAACTGTGATAAGAATAATCATCAACAATTGTCAGAATACATTTAGAATTGCACAATGCAACTGTATAAAGTTTACCGATATCTTTATGTATCAGGCTAAACAAGTCAAAAGCATAAGTTGACCTCAATATCCTTATTAGTCAACTTACCCCTGCAACAGTCAGCACATATTTCCATATCATCATAATCTAGAATTAAGAAATGCTTTCCTTATTCAATATCTAAACCTTAGCTCTGGAAATGTGACTTAAACTTTTATGTCACATTATGTATGACTTCTTATTCATTAGGGTCCTTTATGTTATAACTTGTTTAGCAAGACACGAAGAAGCAATTATCTAATTCGGGGTAAGACATATTCTATACAAATATGATAAGAAAGTTGTACTATTATGTTTTGCATTAAACAACTGTACAACATCAGCATTAAATACAAAACATTAACCCTCTTTGTCCAAAATTGATCAAAAGATCACATATAAAATGTGTTGTGTAAAGCCCAAATGAACCTTAGAACAAAGTTCAGTACATACATCCCCTATAGATATTACTTCCACTTCTTCATTGCTATCAACCATCAGTTTCTCCTTCACTTTATTTGGCTTTATCCTGGATATGAACCTTTGCATTGTGAAAGCACCTTGATTAGATGCTCCACTAAATAGCCACCATGTACTTAACACGACTATCGTAAATTATATTCATTAATTGATAATCCAAAGAGTTACCTGATGGTCTCAGTCTTTCCTTTTAAACCTCATACTACTGGTTTCTTTATGTTCCTAGGACCTTTATCAGTACTGGTTTGACCAACATTAGCGTGTGGAGAAGATTTGAACTTTTTACCTTTGAACTTAGCGAGCTTCATCTTTGTCTTCTTTTAAGTTGTTTCGAGGGCTGTAGCAGTAGCAAACTTGAGTTTCTCCTCCTCAGCAATGCAATAGGCTATCAAAGCATTGAAGTCTCAACATCTTCAATCTACTGTGAAGATTAATTATTCTTGATATGTACTCCATTACTCCCTTCTCTCATATATACTTCATAAAGAATAATTCTTTCATTAAGGCACTTGTCTCAACATTAGGTGAGACTGTGTACCTCTGGGAGACATTATCAAGAAACTCCTTCGCTATGTCTATATCCGGAAGTCCACTTAGTAGATGGTTAGGTATGGATCTCTTAATGGTCATCAAATATAATCTGTTAGACCGATCCAGTTTCATAGGCTACTTTATGAGCTCTCAAGCTCATGGATGTAGGTGGAGATGGCCTATCCGTCCGTATGATCATATCAATCATAGTTATCTCCATAGCATTCAATACATCCTCTGTCCACTTTTTTGTATTGAAACCGGACAGGGTTTCAATGGTGACACTATTTTGTTTACTGAAAAGGTGACTTCAAGATGATAATCTTTAAATCAGCACAAATGTAGGACAACAGTGATACTCAAAGTCATTAAATAGTATCTTTACTGAAAATCTGATCACACATATTATGAACCACCTGTGGGCTAAATACATAATATATGTAACTAGACCTCCATATAAAAGCAATCAGAATACAAATCATCAACTCTCATGACACTAACACCTGTAGGAGAATAGATCATTCAAGCAACGACTTTCCTCTATTCAATGCCTTTATGCACATCTCAAAATCTCATATAAGGCCAACAGCTATGGGCAGAATAACCAAACATGAGACTAGAGACATCCCCTAACATGTAAGTTGAACAATTCAAAATACTGACTCGAAGGGCCATTGTGGTGACTACATCCTCATTAGAACTCAAAAAGTCTACAAACATAGGGGATACATCTTTATGTTATCCTCACATTCTTTATGGGTATATGGTATGTGACAATATAACATCGATAAATGCAAAAAACCGAATGCTCAGTCTCATTGTCACATACTCATGCTAAAGACATTCCCTGAAAACTTCATTTGAGACTTTCTTAAGAGAAAAATCTTGGTAAAGTGACTATCATATGTCACCGGACACTGAACCGACTACCTGAGACATGAAAACTTTATGTATCTCCCTTATTGCAAGTTTGTTGCATGAAAATTCACTCAAAAATGGCTTCAGAATGTCTTAATTCCTTTTCCGATTGATTATCATGTAATCTCGAACACCGAACATGAGACCCGAGATACAAGAACTTGAAGTATCTCCCTTATGTGATGTCCAAAGCATGAAAAGATACTCGAAATCGGATTCAGAATACCTTAATTCCTTTTTCTAGAGTTAAACTTTAATTTATTACTAATGTAATAAATCCAAAAAAATGGAAAAACTTACTTTATGAATTTCTGAACTCGGAAACTGACCCAAAATATCCCGAAGTACCCTTAGGGGAAATATGAAAATTTTGTATTTAAAAAAAAAACACTGTAGCAGAATTCGTACGGCTGACGTGGTGCACCACATCAGTGTGTGTGGCACGGGGCCACCAATACGTTGCAAGGGGGCACGCTGATGTGTACCAGATGTGTATGGCGCGTGCGCGACACATGTAGAGCGCGCACACGCTACCACGTGTCGTCCAACTGACATGCCACGTGTATGGACAAATATGGTACATGCGCCACATGCACCCTCCGTCCCATGCTCGTCGTCCGCTGCCTGCTGGAGCGACATGTCAGCACGCAGTTGACTCGTGCACCGCACACACCAATCGTACGCCGCTACTTGCGCATGCGCCCAATGTTTCCTCTCCCACCGATGTCGGAGACGATTTTTGGCTTCTTGGGATGTGGTTTTTGCTCTTTTTGGCTTGTTTTCGTCTCATTTTTCATAGCTAGTCTTATGTATAGTACTTTTACGTAATTATATACATAAAAAAACTGAAAAATAAATCAAAACGTTTGGAAAACCATATGAGATGAAAAACCAAAAAACCTTGGTTTCTGGAAATCCGATCACGTAACCGCTTTGATACCACGTGTAATGCGTAGTACAGATCTTATTACGTACCTAGGATCATACATGGAAGGATTAAAAATGAAGGTAATGCGGAATACCTGATTTCGATTCCATCTCTGATTCCGATATTGTTTCCGAGCTCCAAATGATCACGAATCTTCCAGGACCTTTATGGAAAATGTTTATCGACACGAGGTTTAGGACTTTTTACAGTTTTCTCAATACGTAAGCTCTCCTAACGGGTTAAAGAATCCTTATGCTTACGATTGATATGAGCAACTACAGGAGACCTTCACCTATATATATAGCTTTCATATCGGGCTTCTCCATCACAAGGCCGATATGAGTCCGGTCTACACTAATTAGGATCCATTTTTCACCCAGACTTCGACCCATTGATTTAGGTCATTTATTGGGTCACTTTATTATTTTTATCTGGACCGAATTACATAACTTAACCGATAATTTATTGAAAACAAAAAATGCAATTAATAGCTGTCTAACTTTATGAGAAAGGACAAAATTGTCCAACAATTTATATTGTCTAAGCTAGCTAAGGACTCAGTTATATATCACTGCAATAGTCTGTACCGTCTTACTGATCAAATAGGTAAGCTGTCAATTTTCATGATTGTACTGCTGCTTTCCTCAGGTTGTATAATCTTAGCCCTTAGTTGATCGATTAGTTCAGTCGTGGATATCTGGATATACTCTGAAAGTCTTAAGTTAATATGATTTTAGATGTAATTATGTGCTGACTGCCACATGGCAAAACAACCTATATGTGTTGGTTTATAAACAAATTAAAGTGCAAATGGAATAGCGACAAGGTGCAATGAAGCCTGAGTAGTGGTCCAGCAATGTCTACTTACATTTGCAAATCATATGCTTAGAAAGTGCCTGGTATTTAATTCATCTTATCCAAGTTTATTGGCATAGTGATATTGGACTTAAAAGGTCTTTGTAATCGCAAGGATGAGAAGAGGATCATGCACAAGAATGTAATAGATACAGTGCTTGCGTAGGCTAGTGCTTGAAATAATTTATGTTCTATTTCTAAACTGCCTATGAAAAATTAATGCTGCCTACGTTATTAACAATACCATTCGCCCAAATAGTACTAAGAAACTAAGAAGAAATGCAATTAAGTGCATGCTTAGCACTTTCGGAGTACCAGATTGGTGCTTCATTCTGAGTGTGGCCATTAGGTTCGAACAGCCATAGTGGATAGTGGTTTTGCCACTTCTGTTCTCATGAAATAATCCCACTTACGTCTAACTTTTATAAATCACCAGGACTCGGTCACAGTTCATCAGAACTCGACTTCCACAGATTTGGTTACTTCAAGAGGTAAATAGGTCAAAAAAATGTTCTCAAACCTCAGTATGCCATTCTTTTGGTTTCTGGTCTTGTATTTGATTCATCTAGTCACTCCATTTCCTAGTTTCCATGAACTTCCTTATGCCAGTGGACCACTTGATTATCGTTACTATGATCAGTCTTGTCCTAATCTGCAAATGATGGTGAAATACGGTGTTTGGACAGCTTTCAAGAATGACAACAGGATGGCTGCATCACTCCTGCGGTTGCACTTTCATGACTGTTTTGTAAACGTAATAGTTCTAATCAAGTCTATTCCCTTTCCTGCTTGTCTGTCCTCTAAAGTGCAATATTTTGTCAACATAAAATAGAAGCATAGGATACGCTCTTTGTGTCTAAGGAATACAAGTCTTTACTACGTACCAGTTGTCTGTCAAGTTCGTACTCCTTTTCAGTTTTTGTTACAATGTAAAGTCCAAGTGCACGTAAATAGAAACACTGAACTGTCCACAAAATATAACTTATAAGCTGCATTAAGAGTTGGAAGTGATGTTTTAGGTTCATGAGAGTTCTAAGGAAATTCTGTAGTTGGCCATATTGTTTAGGCCAAATTTACTTTATGAAAAAATAATAATTTTATCTTTTTGGTCGGTTCCAATTTGGCAAAGCAGATTAATTTTCCTTTTTACAGTATTTTTTTTTCTTGTTACAGGGTTGTGATGCTTCGATACTTCTTGACGATACAATTGATTTCAAAGGAGAGAAGAACGCTTTAGCAAACCTTAATTCAGTAAGAGGATACGAAGTCATTGACAGCATCAAAGCAGACGTTGAAGAAGCTTGCCCATTAACAGTTTCATGTGCTGATATATTGGCTCTTGCTGCCAGAGAAGCTGTAGTTTTGGTAACTAAAATTTTCACATAACATATCCTCCTGGAAAGATTGGAACCTTTTATAATCTTAATGTTTTTTTAGGCAGGAGGGCCTTATTGGTATGTTCCTTTGGGACGACGAGACGGGTTAAATGCAAGTCAGCAGGCAGTAACTGACCAATTGCCGTCACCCCTTGAGTCACTGCAGGCTATAACTGCTAAGTTCACATCCAAAGGTCTTGACATTAAGGATGTTGTAGTCCTCTCAGGTTATTGACTCCATAAATTCTGGTTATAGTACATAGCTCAGTTGTCCATGCTTGGCTTGAGGCCCTTCACATTACATCCCAAAGCAGAAAGGCAATTCTGCTTAAAATAGTGAATGCTGGTATCCCATATGGCCCTATAAACCACAGTTACTCCCAAGTATTATCAGTTTATCACTCTTTAACTATTTACTTGTCACTTTCGGTGCTTGGCATGCAACATTATCTTTTTTTTTTCCCCAGAAAACAAGAGAATTTTCACAACCGCAGTAGTTATTCTAAGCAATCCTTGAAGATTTTGTCGAAGGTCACACTGGTTGCATTGGTTATTGTTTGTTACAGGTGCACACACCTTAGGATTTGCTCAGTGCTTTACATTCAAGAGAAGGCTCTTTGACTTCAAGGGATCTGGCAAGCCTGATCCCTTACTTGACACTTCAGTCCTTACAAACTTGCAAGGATTGTGCCCGAACAAGGACGCATCAAACAGAAATCTAGTTTCTCTGGATTCTACAACTTTTGAATTTGATAACTTATATTATACCAACATTCTAGACAATGCTGGGGTCTTGGAATCTGACCA
>JANZXV010000212.1:31524829-31534853 GCA_027576455.1 Erythroxylum roigii | reverse complement strand
TCATAAATAATAATTATTAGTAAATATAGTTATTTTAAGATTTGTACCCACTAAATATCATTTGCGAAATTAGAATTGTGGATTTAATAACTTCAAATATATAACTGAAGTATTACGACATGTGACAAATTATTCTGAATGTAACTCCAATTTGTGCTAATTTTGTTATAAATGTTATTTTTATAATAACATTATTTTACAAATATAAAAATGGTTAATATTAGTGTTACAATATATTTCTGTCAACGTTAGTTAGTTAGTCATTAACTGTATTTTAGATACTAACAAAATTAGTAAGTTAAGCAGTTACTAACACACTTGTATATAAGCTACTGTACAGCTGTTGAATGAGTAGTGAAAATTCTTTCTACAATATTCTACATCGTTTGCGTCTCTAGTTTTTCTTCTGTTACATGGTATCAGAGCTAGACGATTGCACTCATACTTGATCGCTAATTCGATTTCTTTGAAGTCATGACTACTTTACATGGTGACATTGTTCATGAAGCTCCTTCTGCAGTAATGAATCACGATGTTGAGGGAGATCCATTGCAATTGCAGAGTTCTGATCATCCAGGAATGCTTTTGGTTGCCTCTCCTCTCACAGGTAATAATTATCTTACCTGGAGTATAGCTGTTAAAACTAGTTTTGAAGCTAAGGACAAGATATGTTTCATTGATGGAAGTTTTCTTGCTCCTACGAAACCTACTTTCTACAAGAAACGGAAGAAAGTTGATTCCATGATTAAGTCGTGGCTTTTGAATTCTTGGCTAAGGAGATGTCTGATAATTTCATCTATTGTGCTAGTTCCAAGGTGTTATGGGATACGATTGAGAAAAGACTTGGAGAGAATAATGGTCCTTTTAGATATCAATTGCAAAGAGAAGTTTCTTCTTTGGAACAGGGTACTGATTCTGTTACTGCCTATTATAGCAAGATGAATCGATGTTAGGAAGAATTAAATAGATTTATGCCTCTACCAAGTTGTAATTGTCATGGTTGTAGGTGTGATTTGACCGTTTTACTGGCCGAAAGAGAGGAATCTGCTAGACTAATGCAATTCCTGATGGAACTTAATCCAACATTTGATAATGTGAGAAGTCAGATTTTGAATCTTGAGCCCTTGCCTAACATGGATAAAGCTTATTCTATGGTCCTGAGAGTTGAAAAACAACGACAAGTGAGTAAGGTTTATGGTAGTACTATTACTGAAGCTAGTGTTCTTTTGTCCAAGAATTCTAATACTAAGGGTGGTAGTTATAAACGAAAAGAGGCAAACAAGAAAGACAGATTTTGTGATCATTATAATGTGGCTGATCATACACGGGATGCATGTTTTAAACTCCATGGTTATTCAAATTGGTTCAAAGCATTAAAAGAAAAGAAAGCAGCAGAAAAGAAAGGAGAAAGGGTTAATCTGGTGCAATAGGAGCCGTTTAATACAACACCTATAGATGTTTTGGCTCCTGATGATAACCTTGCTAGCATGGTGAATTCTTTAATTCGAAAGGAGATGTCCAGAATCCTTAAAGGACATCGGCCTGTTGAAGAATATGTGAACATGGTGACTGATCTTGTAAATTTTACAAGGCAAGTAGCTAAGATACAACACACTCTTAATGCTCATTCACTAAATTCAAGTGATGTCTGGATAGTTGATAGTGACGCATCCAATAACATGTGTTTTGATGAAAGATCTATGCAGAATATTGCACAACTGAAGTTCCCTGTGCCTATTCATCTCCTTGATAATAGTCTTAAACATGTTAAACATTTAGGCCATGTTACCTTACACTTTACCCTTCAACTTAAAGATGTTCTACTTATTCCTTCCTTCAAATTCAATTTACTTTCTGTCAACAAACTTACTAAAGATGCTAATGTGTTTGGTTCTTGTTTTCCTTTTTGTTGTTACATACAAGACCAGCAGAGTAAAGCTCTCATTGTTGTTTTTCACGTTATAGGCAGTCTATACATACTCACCTCATAGTCTTTTCATCTTTCTACCTCTTCATCAAATGGCTCACATGGCAGCTCTCATAATATTTGTTTTCCATTCCATAAACCTCTTCATACTTGTACTTCTGTTTCTCATTCTGCTGTAATTAGTGATAATAATGCCACTTATTAACATTAAAGGCTAGGACATGCTTCTTTTCCTGTAATGCAGCGCATACCTTGTATTCATCCTTCTGGTTATAATAAAACTTGTGATGTTTGTTATTTCTCCAAACAACATCGACTATCTTTTCCTACTTCTTCTATTCAAACCACAAATATACTGGAGTTGTTGCACATAGATATTTGGGGACCTTACACCAAATCTGCCATTAATCAAGCTCATTACATGTTGACTGTTGTTGATGATTTCAGTAGAGCAACTTCGATTTTTTTGCTTAAATACAAGCAACAAGTCACTCACACTGTTGAAAAGTATTTACTTATGTTGCATAATCAGTTTGATTGTAAGGTTAAGAGTATTAGAACTGACAATGGAATTGAGTTTGTTAATGAGACATGTAGAGTTATGTTGGATGGGATGGGAATTTTACATCAGAAAACTTTTGTCTATACTCCTCAGCAGAATGAAGTAGTGGAAAGGAAGCATAGACACTTGACTTAAGTTGCACAGGCACTTCTATTTCAAGCAGGCTTACCCAAGCATTTCTGGGGGGAAGCAATGCTCACTGCTATATACATCATAAATAGACGGCCAACTCCAATTTTGCAGTGGAAATGTCCCTTTGAGGTTCTCTTCAAAAAAAGGCCTAATTATGGACGACTGAAGACCTTTGGTTACTTATGTTTTGTCACAAATACTCAGCCACATAAAGATAAGTTTTCTCCTCGATCATTCAAATGTATTTTCTTAGGATATGTTCCTAGTCAAAAGGCAGATAAAGCATATGACTTACAATCTCATTGCATCATTATCTCTAGAGATGTCACATTCTATGAAGATCAGTTTCCTTATAAAACTTTGTCTACGAATGAGTTTTGTCCTTCTCTTCCATTTGTACGTGTTACTGATCATGATTAGGAGGGGTTGTCACAGCACCAATATGAAAATATTACTAATGATTTTTCAGCTACAATTCCATCTACTTCTGCTCATTCTCCTTCCGATATCCATGAAGCAAGTGCGTCACCACTTGCACATACTGATAGCATATCCGAGGTAGAAAGGCCAGTAGCTTTACTACGCATAAGTACTAGAACGAGGAAGCCGACTGCTTGGATGCAAGATTTTGTCTGCAGCAATGTGAATCTCATTACTAGTGCAGGCTTGCGAATGACGGATTTACATTTCTCAAAGCATTATTTGGCTTTTATGGCAAATATTGATAGGATCAAAGAGCTTGTCAATTACAAACAGGCTGTGATGCATCCTGGTTGAGTTGAGGCAATGAAATAGGAATTAAAGGCCTTGGAGGATAATGCCATGTGGGAGATCACCACTTTACCAGAAGGTAAACATGCTATTGGTGCAAAATGGGTCTATAAGGTGAAATTTAACCCAGATGGGACAATGAACAGACTGAAAGAATGGTTAGTAGGCCAAGGTTACACCTAGAAGGAAGGGGGATTATTTTAATAGTTATTCTCGGGTTGCAAAGCTTGTAACAGTCAGAGTTTTCTTAGCTTTGGCAGTACAAAATGATTGGTGTATTCATCAGCTAGACATTAATAACGCATTTCTTCATGGCTACTTGAAGGAGAAAATATACTTGACTCCCCCTAAAGTTTATACGAAGGTTAAACCTGGAGAAGTTTGTAGACTCCGTAAATCTCTCTATGGGTTGAAGCAGGTCTCAAAAGAATAGAATGTAGAATTTACTAGTCAATTGTTGAAATATGGCTTTACACAATCAGCAAATGATTATTGCTTGTTCACAAAGTCCTCTGGAAGTTCTTTTCTGGTTCTCATTGTTTATGTGGATGATGTATTAGTAGCAGGAAATTATGAGGATTACATTGTTGCTGTGAAGCAGTTCTTGCATTCTCGATTCACTATAAAGGACCTAGGATATGCAAAATATTTTCTGGGAATAGAGATAGCAAGGTCTGAAGCAGGGATTTTTATTTCTCAGAAAAAATACTTGTCTGATATTGTGATGGATGTTGGATTAACTGGTTCAAAGATTGCTTCCACGCCATTACCTAGAAATCATAAATTTGAAGAAGTTTCTGCTCCGCTTGGCGAACTAGAGAAGTATAGAAGACTAGTGGGTAGGTTGTTATATCTGAATATGACCAGACCAAATGTTTCTTATAGTGTATAGCAACTGAGTCAGTTTTTATGCACTCTATGCGAGACTCATTGGTTAGCAGCGTTACATGTACCCTGGTATCTTAAGGGTATAAGTTCTCATGGTTTGTTTTATTAAGCTAAACCAGATACAGATGTTGAAGCCTATTGTGATAGTGATTGGGCAGCATGTCCTCTGAGTAGAAAATCTTTGAGTGGATATTGTGTTTTTCTTGGTGGATTTCATGGAAGACTAAAAAGTAGAATACAATTTCAAGAAGCTCTTGTGAAGCTGAATATCGAAGCATGGGTTCAGCGGTATATGAGCTACAATGGGTGTGTTATTTGCTTCTAGATTTTCTAGTGCAACTTCACACACCAATTCCTTTATGGTGTGATAGTAAATCAGCCTTATATATCACTGAAAATCCAGTGTTTCATGAACGTACTAAACACTTGGAAATTGATTATCATCTAGTGAGGAACAAGTTCAATGAGGGTTTTATTAATCCTATGTATGTTTTGACTCATCTCCAACTAGCTGATGTTTTGACGAAGTCTTTGAGCAATCCACAATTTGCAGCCATCATTGCCAAGTTGGGAATGGTTTCACAACCGATTCCAACTTGAGGAGGGGATGTTACAATATATTTCTGTCAACGTTAGTTAGTTAGTTATTAACTGTATTTTAGTTACTAACAGAATTAGTAAGTTAAGCAATTCCTAAGACACTTGTATATAAGCTACTATACAGCTGTTGAATGAGTAGTGAAAATTCTTTCTACAATATTCTACATCGTTTGTGTCTCTAGTTTTTCTTCTGTTATAATTAGTTACGAATGGCACATGAGAGGGACGAATTATACGAATTTTTTTTACCTTATTTGTAAATTAATGAATAAATTGTTAATTCTAATGAATGACTATGACAAATTTATATATGATAATTATAAAGCAATCACAATAATAATTAAAGAGAGTAGGACAGTAGAAATAAAATTGATTTATAGTAATTCAACCAAATAATCTTTTTCATCTATTCTTTGAACTTTACTTAAGAATTCACAATCTTTTTCTTTTAATGGTTGAATAGCATTTCTCAATACAACATCTTATTTTTCATATTTAAAGAGGAATCTTTTCAATCATCTTATACTACTATAGGTTAAGAGTAACTATTTACATGTCTTATTCAAAGTTAAGAGATCAGAAATAATCTCTTTACTAGTTAAGGGGAAGACTGTATATTATTGGACCTCCCAGATCCTACTTATTATCAGAATTTTACTGAGTTATTATTGTTGTATTCAAGGTCAAGAGGAACTTTCACAAAGTGTACATAAAATAATATTGTAACAAATATACAAGTCTATTTCTTCTGTTCTTCACAACAATTAAACAAAAGCTCAATATGTGTTATGTGATGTATACATGCACTCTTTAATCTCTCAAGGATCTTAGGAACTCTTTAATATAACGGGCATTCCTTGCACAACTATATTTGGTCTATTTATACTCAAAACGACCCAAAATAGTCGTTAAAAATAAAAATTAATCATTAAAATGACCAATAACATTAACATTGATTGACTAATTTGTCACATTGATTGACTAATATATTAACCAATGCATTAACAAACTTGTAATATTGCCTTCAAAACCATATTGGTCGACTACTGTGTTACACTAATCGACCAATGTATCAACCAATGTGGTTATAAACTCATGTAATGTACATTTCTTCCTTTTAAGAGACATTAGTCGACAATTTACATGTATCGATTAACCATTGTATCCAAAAATTCAACATTAGTTGATCACTAATTTAGATTGGTTGAGCAGTGTATTTGAAAATAACTTTTTCAAACTTTTAAAGTTTCTTCAAGGATCAAAACACACATTTTGATTAAAAAAACATAATTCAAAATTATTTCAAAAGTTTTCCGTAAAACTTTTTAGGTAGAAGTTTTCTTTTAAAGATCAAAAAATTTTCTCTTGATTATAAAAATACTTATGCATTATGCTTTTTATGTGAATATTTATATAATGATTGAATTCCTAATTTATTGAAAAGACTAAAATAAGATTATAAGAATAATTATAATAATTTGTTTAAATCATGATTGATTCCATTGATTGTAGATGTGCTCTACTTGTTCATTTTCTTTATCCATTAATTGATCAATTTATTTACCTGACTCATTTGCCCTTTTTTTAATTAACTCCATCATTCACATATTATTTGATTTCATTAGAATAAAGCTATTAATATCATAAAAAATAAATTAACTAATAACAATATGCTTTGTTATCATCAAAATCACGTTTAAAAACTCACTTGGTCGACAATTAATTATTAGAAAACTTAACCCTTTCAAACTTTGTGCAGATTAATTATAAATTTGTAACATTAAAGTTATGCATTTAATAATTCTAAATATACAACTAAGGCATTATCTATATAATATATTATCAATGTTATTTTTAAGATAATAACATATTTATTTAAAAATACAAAATTAATTTAAATATCAAGATTATTAATAATTGATATATTTTAATCATTTTAAAATTTGTATAAATTAAATATTAATGTATAATTTAATACTAAATTATAAATATATTATTTTAAAGATTATAAATATATTATTTTAAAGTATATAAATAAAAAGTATGATGCAAAATTAATGCATGCATGGATATGTATTAAATAACCTATATATAAACAATCGTTAATGTACTTCATATATTTTAGAATTCTCGTACATTGAGAATCACTTCCAATGTGCACAATATAAAGATATATAAATATAGTATTAGTAAAATTAATTCATAAGTGCATATTTATTAGATAATAAAATATGTAACAAGTGCATAATATAATGATATAAAGAGTACTAATTTAATATATATTTTTATACATACCCTAGTGAAAATAACACTTACTTTATATTTATTTGAAACAAATATTTTTTAAAAATTAAGACAAAATATAAATAATTTTGAATAATAAATTTATAAAATATAGGTATAATATTAAATTGTATATCTTTTTCGTAGACAAATTAAATATCTTTGAGAAATCAAGATACAAAATAAATTAGGTTCATTCTGCAACATACGTTACAATAATGTATAAGTCTTATTAACATTTACTATGAATAACTGCTTTTAAAAATTAAGACATAATATAAATAAATCTATTTTTATTATATTCTAGATAATATTTAAAATTTTAGAAACAATTCAAACAATAATCATGTATAAATATGTGTGTGTGTACACTTTTTATAGAGTTTCTGAGTGCTAATTTTCAAATTAATTTGTGTCATTCCAAGTTGAGATTCTAAGTATTTTCTTCTTATTTTTGTCCTTTTCGTCCTTTTATAATTTCTTTCGTACTTGTCATTATCTTTAAATTGAAGGCATCGTGATTTTATGTTGATTGTTTTCCTACATTAAAAGAAAGTAATGTTTGAGGAGTTACATTCTGAATCACTTTTATCTTTCTTAAAGTCCTTTATTTTTGGAGAAATTTTTTCTCTTAAAAAAATTCTTGAATTTCCTAATAATAATAAGATGAGTCTTCATTATTACTCCCACTTATAGATGTCTCTTCTTCACTTGATTCCTCCCTTTAAGGCTTTAAATGCTAAGTCTTTTTTCTTTGGAAGCATCCATTATTCTTTTTGTCTCTTAATGTCTCATTTCATATATGAGAAGAGGTCTAATGAGCTCCTTCAATGATAGTGTTTTCCAATTATTGACTTTTTATATAGTGGTCACTTTGGCTTCGCAAATCCTCAAAAGTTCTTACCATTTTAACATTAGTATAGGACATTCTAAGACTTTTAATGGTATTGATAATATTAATAAATCTTATGAACATATTAAAAATGCTTTCATATAATGTTTTATTTGAAACAATTCATAATAGCGGGTTAATATGTTCTCTTTTAATTCAATTTGTGCCCTCATATGTAATTTCTAATGCAAAATTATTAAGTTGTTTGACTCGTAAAGACTCTATTGAATTAATTTCTTTTTAATGCACAAAATAATGTGCATATGCCCTTACTATTCAAAAAATTTATCTCTTATCTTGAGGTTCTTATTCTTCCTTTAGTTTGGCTGCCTTTTATTATCTATGATTTTCATGGGTATAAAGGGAACATTTTAAATTATTTTATTATCTATGATTTTTATACGTATAAAACGAACATTTGAAACTCTCTCAAAGATTAGGACTGTCAATCATTAACAAAATTATCATCCTAGCTTTTCAATAAAGATAGAAGGGGACTTCACTAATTTTTTGTCCCTCTTAGTTGGATTATGACGATGATACTCCTAAATATGTTATTATGATCTTTTTATAGGATTTTGTTTGAAATGTTATCTTGACTGACCCGTTCTGATATTACTTATTAGTTCCTAATGGCACCTAAGAGGGAAGTGAATTGAGTTTTGATAAATTTCAAATAAATTATTTACTAACTTAGTGTGTTAACGAGTACAATTTATAAAAGATGAATATATAATATAAAATGATAAATTTTAACAACACACTTAATTAATAATATAAAAAAAGAAAGAGAAAAGTAAACAAATTTATAGTGGTTCAAAAAATAACCCTTACCTACACCCACTTCCGGGACTTTTTTTAAAATTATAATATAACTCTTCTTTCAAGGTAAAGAATAACTTTTGTTCAATCTTTTATAAACAAAGAGCAACCCCTCAAAATCTTCCTTAATAATAAAGAGGCAACTTAGTGCCACTTGCAATATCCCCACAAGAAATCTTGCTTTATCACTTTGGTAAAACCAAAGAGGTTGATTCACTAAAATATGATACAATAAATGTTTAAATATTTGATAAACACTTAAATATAAGTGTTTAAGACACCCAAATAATCTTCTATAAAAGAACTAGTGAAGAAATTTGTATTTATAAGCTTTTAGGCCCCTATTGACTATTGAAGCTAAAATGCTAGCCATTATAAAATATAATTTTAGCACTAGTCATTGCACATTGGTCGATCACTAAGACATATTGGTCAATTACTTGGGCATATTAGTTGACCGATGTGTTCCCAAAAATGGGCATTGGTTAACCACATTAACATATTGGTTAATTAATGTGTTAAATAAAACCTTGTTGCACATTTAACCTATATTGGTCGACCATTCTCTCAAAAACATGATTTTAACAACTTTAAATATTTAAAGTTAATTTGTTTAATATAATTATAATTTAAAAACTTGAAATATCCCTTAAAGAGTGTTTGAAAGATCAAGAGATTTTTCTTTAAAAGAATGCTTTAATACTTCATGATGAATAAAAAAACTCGTGTAATGAAGTAATATAGAATTTTTATGCATGGTCATGAGTCGTTAAGATCCTCAAAATGAGTAAACGAAATTGCAATTAACATTACAAAATATTGAATGACCTTGATTTGCCTTGAAGTTCTTTTGTTTTTGACTTGATCTTCATTTAAAAAGTTATAAACTTCAACTTTCCTTTATAATCTTTATGGATTATGTAACACCTTACTCCCATCTAACACATGCACGCGCGCCCTTTGATCACACGTGCACATGCCTGACAAAAATGACGTGTTAGCTATCATATTTTCACTTTATTACATGGAATTATAATTAAAATCACAAATCACACATTTGCTAAAATCCAAAATTTCCTCATTTTATATCATAACTATAATGTACATTGTAGCTTAAAGTTCAACATCCAAGTTTATATAACACCAT
>JANZXV010000212.1:31513440-31524663 GCA_027576455.1 Erythroxylum roigii | reverse complement strand
CGAAAAAAGTTATAATTATTCTCTATATGATAATTATAATATACATATTTAAGTAGGTCATTTGAATTTATATTAAAAATTTTCAAACTTTTTCACATGTTTTTAAAAATTAAAAATTTTAATTAATAATTGTACACACAATTTTTCAGTGAATCTTGAATTTCTTTTCTTATATTTATAAATACCATCTGCATCTTTATATTTAATTTGAAGAACACATTATAACTTTTTATGTTTTCAAGTAAACAGTGGAAGTTTAAATTACTATTATAAAATTATAGTTATGATTAGATTATTATTTGTTAGTTTTATAATTTTACTAATTATATATCTTATCAAAAAGTATTGATACTAATTTAGTTTCTTATGAAGTTTTCAAGAAGAAGGATGCTCTCGGAGGTATTGATAAGAGTATAAACTAAAAGAGTTGACTCATCTAATACACATATTGTTAAATAAAAATAATAACTTTTTGTTTGAAATTTGTTTTTATTTAACTTTAAATTCTATTTAAACACAAATCTATTAATCGCTATCTGCTTAATACTTAATTATATATTTTTAATAAATTAAGCATTATTATCAAACCAATTTTTGTTCACAGTTCATAAATTAATTTAAATTTAACTATATTTAATTGTTTCAATTTTATGTACAAACAGTGGTTATTTAACATAGAAATATTCTCTTTTCTTATTTATTATAAAACTATAAAAATAGTATTTAATATTAAAAGTTGAATTTAATTCTTCCAAATATTATAATTATATAAACTCTATAATAATTAAAAGTAAAATATTATTTATATAATAGAAGTACGTATATTAAATCAAATATTATTTATTAATATATAATACTCACATATTATATAACCAATTATATAAAATGTTTAAATGAAACTAAAAAAGAAACGGCACACACAGTTAAATTCGGGATGTGATCATCTGACCCCGTTTTTGTGTACTTACTATGTCCTATTAGATCTAAGCCACCTATTTACATAGGTCCTATATAAATAAATGGCTTGGATTTAATGAGACAGAGTAAGTACACAAAAATAGGGACAGAAAGATTTCAGGCCGTTAAATTATAGGGAATGAAACAAAGCGGCGGTTGATGAGTTGAATATGTTTATCATCCTCCGTTTGTATTAGAAATCAAATAGATGCAGAGAAATAATTAATGCTGCTTTTAAGAAACAATTAATCTAATTTAGCATGAGACCAACACATTGTAATCTACGAGATCTGTGGTCAAGAAAAGTGGTATTGAGAGAGAATTTTAAGTAGGTTCAAAAAGAAGCCGACAAGGAGTGCTCGGGGTCAGAGAAAAGAAGGCAAAGGAAAGCTGGCAGATGCCATTGAGTCCCTCTGAAAGCAGCTCTTTCTATCTGCTAAAAATTGTGTAGCTGGACCTGACAATCTCATAGTTTGCTATTATGAACCATCGCAATCGCCATCATCGTCTTTACCCGTACACATATTCTCTGCTCCCTCAAATGGATTCTTGGTGTAGACTTTTGACTGTCTATGTAGTATTTGGTGTATGCTTCATCATTTTTGTTTTAGAATCCTGGATCCTAGGTGCAGTTAGATAAAGACTATGAAACAGTAAACCAGTTAACTTCAATAAGTCTTTTAGTTTCTAGATAAAATCATCAAGTGTTTATCATTGGCCACTAATACGCCTTACTAACCTGTAGTTCAGATAGTCAAAATCTGTTGAGCCTCACAGAAGGAAAAAGCATCAAACTTTTCTGAATTGCCAAGTGACACTTTTAGACTTCCACTGAATTAAGATGAGTAGCCTAAGCCACCACTGGCGGCGGTGGAAGTTCTGCGAGTATTATATGGGATTTAAGGCAAAGCATGGAAAGAAAAAAGAACCAACTCAACGGAAATAAAACAAAAAGTTTGTAGCTTTTTGACCTTTATTAAAAGCAGACGTATCCTACAGCTACTTTAGAAATGAATTATGATTTGTCCATCTGCTATACAGCTTGGACTCCTGCCTGGATCACTGTAAGTCATTTCTCATTACAATTGATAAGGGCAAAAACAAAAGGAAAGAGATGAATAATTTATGGCACATTCCGCTATCATAGCTTTATTAAAGTAATATTGGTAAGTACCAATACCTTACATATATAAGACCAAAATAAAACTTCCCTAGAGATCCAATCGGAACCTCTTTTAGCAACTCCTAAGTTTAGATTTAAGTGTTTTTCCCATGGACCAAGCCCAAGTCCACACAAAAGGACTTGAGAATTCCCATCTTACAGCCAATTGAAACCATATGGAAATGGCTGAAGTTGAACAGTCAATACAAGTTGCTAAATGACAATATCGTGAAACAATGGGCATATGAGATTCCTCATTTCCTTTAAGGCCATAAGGACTGCTGGATCCAAACAACTACCAATCAGCAAGTAACTTACCTGGGTTAACATGTAATAGCATAGACAAAGGTGAAATCTTTTGCCTCTGCAAGTTTATGTGCGTACGTGTGTGTGTGAGAAAGAGAGAGGGATTTACGGGCCTTTCAATGCACAGGACATTTTGGCGATTTCCTATTTAAAACAATGTTAACAAATTTTCTGATCACAGGTTACAGTCCTAGAAAATGTCATGAGAAAGCTCTTCGGTTTGTTACCTGCTAACACATTCTTCATTTCTTTTCTTTGCTCTACCAATCTTTTTTCCTGCCACTTTTCACCACCCTTACATAGATAGATTTCACCTTCTTCCAGAAAAATTCTCATGTAAAGGAAAAGCATCCAGAGAAAGAAGCAACCCCCAAATAATCTCCAAAAGCTCCTAGAACTCCGACACTTCCTCTCCCCTTTTCTTCAAACATCCAAAACCCAGCATACACATTCCCTCTACAAGCCACAAATCGTGAAAAAGTTTAACACTTTACTACCCAACTTCACCGAAACCACACCTGTCAACGAAATACCCACTTCAAAGCTCCCGTTTTTCACAATATTTCTAAGAAAATATGGCCAAAAACAAACACAACTCCTAAAACCCCTCAAAAACCCTCCAAAAAGTTGATAGCACTTGCTTGAAGTTGCATATACACCATTTCTCAATGTCAACACCACTAGACCAACAACAACAGCAACAAGCCCCGCCAGTGGCCGTGGTTCAAGCCTACACTGAGCGAGGCGGGCATGGGTCAGTCGGACCCGTCATAGCAGTGCTGGCAGTGATCACAATTCTTGGGGTAATAGCAGGCATGATTGGTAGGCTATGTTCAGGTCGTAGAATCTTGGGTTTCGGTGAATATGATCTGGAAGGTTGGGTAGAGAGAAAATGCTTTTCTTGCATTGACGGTCACGTCGACCCGCCTCCGCCACCATCCCCGGACACTCCGGTAGCGGGACCGGTGGAAGAAGACGCTTCACAAGAGATGAAAAATGAACAGCAAGAGAACAAAGCTCAAGCTAGTACAAGCCATTCTTGATACTGTTGATGGTACATTTGTTTTCTTGGGTTAATCCGTGGGGGATCCTTAAAGAGAAAATGTTGGTCTATTATTATTCTATTCTATGCCCATTTTAATTTTACTTCCTTTTTCCTCTAGTTTTAATTCTATTACAAACTTGCAGCATCGCACAATGTACACCAAAACATTTGGGTTCAAGAACAAAGCTTATCTTTGAATCGTCTCGCTTATTGGAATCTGTCAATAGTAGAATGTGGATAGATCAATAAGGAGATAAAAGATAAATGTCTTAAAAGAGCAAAGTTACAATATTTTCACTTTAGATTGTGAAATATGTTTAATAATATATAGAATGAATTGGAGATGATAGATTAAGAGTTTGCCATTTAAGGTAATACTATGATTTGGTTTCCTTATTTGGGAATTAGATGTTGCAATTGATTATTGAATAGACTAAGAAAACCCTTGACTTGGGTTATTGTGTATTTCAATATATATAGTGTACAAGGGAATATAGAAACCCTTGACTTAGATTATTGTGTATTTCAATTTATATAGTGTACAAGGTAGGTATACACAAGAGATATACACATAAATATATTTATATTTTATATATACTATCACAACCCGCAGTCAGAGCAGGAGATGGTCGGACGCCTAGACTAGAGCGAAAATTGCAAAAGAATGGAGATGATAGGCCTTTGGTGAAAATGTCTATGTATTGGTGCGGAGGGCATATGAACATCAGCATGTCCTAAAGCCATTTTATCTTAGACAAAGTAAATATCAATCTCGATGTGTTTAGTACGTTGAAGGTGAACATGATTACGGGACAAATAAACAACACTAACATTGTCGCAGTATACAAGATTAGCTTTGGGGATAGGACAATGAAGCTCCTTAAGAAGATGCCAAAACCAACAGGTTTAGCAACGACCTTCGCAATAACTTGGTACTCGGCCTCAGCACTAGAACAGGAAGTGGTGATATGTCATTTAGAAGACCAAGATATAAGATTGTCTCTAAGAAAAACATAGTAGCCCGAAGTAGATTTGTGTGAATCGGGGTAGCCGACCCAGTCAGCATCAAAGTAGGCAATCAAACCATCAGTAGTAAAGAAGTACAATTATAGTCCATGATCCAAGGTGCGTTTGAGGTAGTGCAGAATGCACTTTAAGGCATGGAGATGTGGCTCATAGAGGTCATACATAATAAATAAACTTGTTGAACTGCATAACTAAGATCAAGTCGAGTAAAAGTTAAATATTGCAATGCCACTGCTAAATTACAATATAGAGGTGGATCTGTAATAGGAGGCCCAGAGTTATCAAATAATTTTGTCTTGTTGTCAACAGGAGTAGATGAAGCATTACAAGAGGACATATTTGCTCTATTAAGGATCTCTTGGGCATATTTCTGTTGTGAAAGAAATAAGCCACTCTTGTAGTGAGTGACATAAATGCCTAAAAAAATAATGGAGTGGCCCCAAATCAGTCATGGTGAAATTAGTGCTGAGAGATCTGATAATCTGTTGGAGAAGTGAAGTGGAAGATGCGGTGAGAACAGTGTCATCCACATACAAGAGATGTATGGTCACGTGAGGACCTTGGCGATATACAAAGAGAGAGGTGTCAGATTTGGAGCCCTGGAAGTCAACAGTAGAGATGAAGCTCGCAAAATGCTTATACCAAGCCCGAGGAGATTGTTTAAGACCATATAGAGCTTTGTTGAGGCAACCGATATAATGAGGGTGAGCTAGATCAACAAATCCAGGGGGTTGCTCACAATAAACAATCTTCTCAAGGTGGCCATACAAAAAGGTGTTCTTGACATCTAATTGATGAACAAGCCAGGAAGGGAGAGAGTTAGACTAAGTACGCTCCAAAATATGGCAGGTTTGACAACAAGACTGAATGTTTTACCATAGTCAATACCCGGCTGTTGGTAAAGCCACGAACTACCCAATCCCTTTTGTAGCGCTCCAAAGACCATTTGAGCAAAACTTATGTTTGAAAATCCTTTTGCCACTTACAACATTGGTATGTGGAGGGCGAGGAAAAATATCCCAAGTCACGTTTGTAATCAAAGCATTATATTCATCAAGCATAGCAGTATATCAGTTTGGATCCTTAAGGGCAGAGCAATAAACCGTGGGAATGGGAGATAGAGAGGAGGACGTCTGCGTATAAAGAGAAAATATTGACTTGGGCTTATGAATTCCATATTTACTCCTTGTCATCATTGGATGTTGAGAAGTAGAAATAGATGGAGGAATTGTGGTTGTAAAGGAAGAAGGAGGTAGAGTAATGGGTGGAGGGGAGGGTGAGTAAGTTGTGTTTGGAGTAGGAGAGGTGGATGGGGAAGATTAGTAGTGGTATTATGTGGTGTGTCAGGTTGTGTCGTGGAAGTTATAGGGGGACTCGAGGGAGGGAGGGTTGGTACTTTGAAGTATGGAAGGAAGAGGGGAGAGATTTTTGTGTCGTGCATGAGAAAATCGTAAGAGTCCGAAGGAGTATGGAATGTAAAGAAAGGAAAAGAATTTTCATCAAAGACTAGATGATGTGAAATAATGCCCTCTGTGTAGAGAGATATAAGTAGCGATACCCATGATGATTGGAGGGGTACCCAAGAAAAACACATGGTGTGGAGCATTGGGCGAGTTTGTAAGGGGCAATGGATGAGAGGTTGGGTAGCATAATGACCCAAAGACACAAAGATGGGTGTATGTGGGGTTGTGTTGTGTAAGGTTTTTGTGGGAAGGAGATTAAGAAGATGGCATGCCATATTAAGTGCTTCCACCCAATATTGTGGTGGCATGTGGCGTGTTAAGTGCGGATCATACAGTCAACGTTTCCATTTTGTTGTGAGGTGCGGGGGCAAGAAAAGCGAAATATAATGCCATGTGTTTCAAAGAATTGTAAGAATGATTTCTTAGCAAATTCATTGCCATTATCACATTGGAGGGCCTTTATCTCACCATCAAATTGAATATGAACATAAGCATGGAAATTAAGAAATTTAGAGTAAAATTTTGATTTAGCACGAAGAGGAAATATCCATAAATAATGACTAAAATTATCCAAAAGCAATAAGTAATACTTAAACCCAGAGATACTAGTTATGAGAGATGTCCATAAATCTGAATGTTCTATTTCAAAAGGACTAGAAGTACGAGTAAGAGAAGAGAAAAAATGAATCTTAACATGCTTTCTCAATTGACAAGCATGACAAATTGGAGAAGATTTCTCCTTATTACAATCTATAAAGTTGTTTTTAAGAAGATCATTGAAAACAAAATTTCATGGATGCCTACTCTACGATGCCATAACGAAGAAGAGGATGTTGCAAAAGACATGAAAGCAATAGGATCAGATGAGGAGGGTAATGTCATTAGTAATCTGATCGGGTACAGATCTTTGGAGCTATTGCACCTGAGAATATCAGTCTGTGTCTATAAGTCCTTCACAGAAAAACCAAATGGATCAAATTCTAAAGAGCAATGATTATCAGTGGTGAATTTACGTACGGAAATGAGATTTTTGATAATGTAAGGAGTGACTAAGACATTGTTTATAGTAAGAGGGGAAGGGGAATAAGAAAGAATGGTAGACCCAACATGTGTAATAGGGATGGAGGATCCATTACTAACAACTACATGCTTAGGTGAAATAACCCTCAATTAAAAACAGAAGAGAGATTACCTGGGCAGGCATTCATGTGTGTGGAAGCCTTAGTATCCATGTACCATTCACTATTAGAGGTAGGTCAAAGGCTCATTGTGTCAAAAACATTCACTAGAGCTTGCGGAGAGATAGGCTAACTAGTGGGCCAGCTTTGCGGGGCCTATTGTTGTTGATGTCTGACCCAATTCTAGTGTCCAACCCATTGTGGTTGACTGTGGATTGTTGAGATGCCTAGGCTAGCTAATATGGCTTACAACTGGGCTGTAGGCCTAGGGCTTGGACCGAGCAGTCCTAGGGTAGGACTATTAAATTTAGCCCAGTAGTCATTGTGTCCTATACATTGATTGTTGTGTCCATAAGTTTATCCAACCCATTGATTTCCATGCCCATAATTCCATGTTCCAAGATAATTTCCATGTATATCATAATTATTGTACCCTCCACGACCATTGTTGCGAACTCCACTTTCATGACTCCCCCTATGACCATTACGGCCATTTCAGTCCCCTCTCCAATTGGAGTAATTGCCACAGCTAGCTTGAGCATTGGCTGGTCGTGAGTTAGAGGAGTCATGGACAATAAGAGCGTTGGATGGAGAGGAAAGAGCAGAATAGGTTTTCTTGGTTTGGCGGTTTTCCTCTAAAAGTAGCATGGACCGCACTTGTAAAAATAAGGAAAAGGGATTTTAAGTAGAGATGACATTAACCAAAGGACCATACGTATCAAGAAGGTCATTAAAGGTTTTGAGAACAAGAGTTTGGTCAGGTATGGGATTGTTGACATCGGCTATAGCATTGGAGGGATTTAATGGCTTGACAATATTCAGTGATGGAAAGAGCCCCCTTTCTATAGTGCAGAATTGCTCTTGAAGTTGAATGACCCTAGCCAATTTATTATCATTGAAAATACCCTCAATGAAGAGTCATACATCTTGGGCCCCAAATTTTAACTTTAGAACCATTTTAAGAAGATCATGAGAGATAGTTCCATATATCCAAGAAAGAACTAAATAGTCTAGTTGTTGCCAAGCATAGATGTACCATCAAGATGGATAAGAACCCAATAGCCTCTTGCGATAACGGCGAACAATTCTTTCCAGTCCCAATAATTATTGGTTTGAGATCTAGAGTAATGGGAATATGCGTTTTGATATTAGATATGGAGTATGTAATATGTAATGGAGGAGGAGGAGGAGGAGGAGGACGAGTGGGGGTTTGACAAATAGACATGATTAGGTATGGGGTTATCAGAATAATAGCAGATAGCAAAAGGCTACAAGATATAGTGAGAGCAGGGGTTACAAGAAGAATGAAGACAATGCAAAAGGAGAAGACAATGCAATAGGTTTTTTATTGATCATTAACACCAAGAAATATGCATTTTTATCCTTTATCATCTAACTTTGTCCTCTTTAGATTTGGAATATAGACGTAAGCTACACACGTAAAAATTCTGAAATGATCTATAGCAAGTTTTCATATGCTTCATGTTTCCTTAAGTGTCATTTTTTGAAGTAAAAGTGTGGGACTTCTATTTAAAATATGAATGATCTAATTTACTACATCAGGCTGCAAAGTTTTTATAATGCTACTTCTTATCAAAAGACTTCGCACCATATTCAAAATAGTGCAATTTTTTGCTCACATACTCCATTTTGTTAAAGCATGTAGGTTGTCATAAGTTACTTCTTAATCTTATGATTCACAAAATTTTAAGAACTCTTAAGAGTTATATACTCCATCATAATCTGCACAAAGAATGTTGATTGAGCTACATATATGTTTTTCAACGAACAATGTATAGCTTTTGAAAGCTTCCGAAATTTTCCTGCAAAAAATTACATCCAAGTTTTTTTTGACTAAATTCATTAATGAATGTTATTTTATATCTTTTACCTCCATTAGAAGATTGATTTATTGGCTTAAAATTGTTTGAGTGAACCAACTCCAAAGACTCTTTTATCTCTCCATAATTTTCCTTATGAGATTTGATTTTAATGTTGTTTGTTATCAACATATTCTTCGCAAATTTAAGATGGAGTCGTGATTTAAAGAAGGCTAGTCACCATAGTTTTCTGCTACAGAGTCCTTAATCCACCAAAATTTAGGTGGCCATAATGAAAATGTCATAGCCATGCCATAAACTTATTTTTGTTAAGAAGCATGAATGAGTGGCGTTGTAGTGAAAAAGTGATAACATATGATTCATAGTTATGTTACATTGAAAAATTAACTCCATCTTTACATCCTAAATTCGTCATATTCCATTTTTGATAGAAATCTCATATCCATTCTCTTGTAGTTGTCTCATGCTTAGTAAATTATTTGGCAATTATGGAACAAAAAGGACATTAGAAATAATGTAAGTGGAATTTTCTATGGTATGGATAGTGACTCTTCCTTTTCCCATGACTGATACTATAGAGTTGTTGTCAAACTTGACAGTGTTACGACAAGATTCATCTAATTTAGAGATGTTGTCTTATCTCCATACATAGGATTGCTACTGCCAGAATCTAAATACCACATATTTAGTTAAGTTTCTTCATTCTTATAAGAAACCATAGACGAGATACTTCTTCTTTTTCTATAAAGTTTGTTCTTTTTCTATTTTGCCTATTCAAAATACCTTGATATTCTGATCGTTAATTTCCATACGATGACATCAATAGCATTCAACATTTGACTTGTCTAATAACTTTGGTCTATAAATTGTTTTGTGATGGACTTCTCATCCTTTTCCTCTTCCTTGAGATAATTTTCTTGGTGCATGTGGTATTATGACTAGTTCTCACTATCATTACTTCCTTTTCCTTTATCACTACCTTTGCCTCCTCCTTTATCTCCTTTTGGGGTTGATTGACTTTCTATTAAGGCTTAAGGATTTGAAGGCTTGCTCCTTTTTCTCTTATTGGTCAATCTTTTGTTCATGAATCATCAAAGAGCTTTGTAACTCATCAATTGAAAAGTTTTAATATCTTTTAATTCCTCTATAGAATATATAACAAAATTAAATTTTGATGTCATTTATTTGAGAATCTTCTCAATGATGGTGTCGTCCTCCATTTTCTCTCCATGTATCCTCATTTTGCTGGAAATCATCATTATTCTTGCAAAAAGCTCTATAACTGACTCACCTTATTTCATCTGCAAAGTCTCAAACTCAGTTCTTGGACTTTGATAATGTATCCATTTTGTTTTTGCATTCCTTTGATACTTTTTCTTTATGGAATCCCATATTAAGAATTGTCTATAGGGTTTCTCAATCAATGGTTTGAAAGAGATAATTCTTAGCCTTAATGTCCTTCACATTTAATGCTTCTACCTCAATTTTTTGTGTCTCTAATAGTGTTACACCAGCTACTAGCTTTAATACTCCAAATCTAATAACCTGCTAATACTTTTTGAACCTTAAGAAGTTCTTCATCGATATGCTCTAATGATCATACTGACCATTAAAGCAAGGAATAGTTGGTTGAACAAAATTCGTTGTTGCCATTGTTTTGTTATTACAAAAGAAAAATAAATTAAGGTACTACTACATCACTCTTCTAACCAGCTTTGATACCATTATTAATAAAGGTAAGAAAGCACAAAAAGACAGAGAACTTATCTTTTTATTAGTAAGGAAATCTGATATAATTTTTACAAGAAAGTGCTATATTTATAAAGTCAAGACAAATAGATAAATGATTGAAATCAAAAACTAGATAAATGATTGAAATCAAAAACTGAAGCTACGAACTCTTGAAATTAAGAAATGCAGCCACTGCCTCCCACAATTAGGAGCTACAATCACTACCTCCTTCAGACCAAGTAAAATTGAAACCACTAAGTATGAAAATTCTACTAACACAGGCAATTTAAAAATTAAGCAACTATTTGTAACAACTTTTAAGTTGTAAATTACAATTAAAAAGAGACATATATAGATTAAGACCTCGATGCTATCATAATATTGATAAAGCCCAACACTTTAAATTATTCAAGCTAGTAGTTCTGGTGATGCTGTCCCCTGCAACCAAATATAAAAGAAATCACTTCCGTTAAAACAAATTAATGTAGTAGCGGTAAGCGGATATCGTTCCCAC
>JANZXV010000212.1:31493118-31503844 GCA_027576455.1 Erythroxylum roigii | reverse complement strand
TTATTAATAGAGAAGAAGCCTGTTTAGGTATTCTTAAAGGTAATTTACAATATGGTAAATTGAAATTCAATATATATCCCCGAATTTCTTACCATATACAGGACAAAGATTTTGATAAAACATTAAGTTTAATACAAGATTTCAAAAGAAAAGATTTCTTTAAACAACAAAATAGACCATATTCGATAACATATATTATTTCATATGCTATTTCCAATACACATCATTCAGAATGTTTTATTGTCAAAGATACAATAGATTTTCCATATTTATTTAATGAAGTTTGTCAAATTCAGATGCCAAGCTTACCAAGGATAGAAGAAATAGAGTCAAGACCTTTAGAATTAGATCTACAGGATAAACCTTTAATGATAACCAGTAATATACCACCTAGATTATCTTTTACTACTACTGGAGTTAGAAGCCAACCATTAACTCGACAATTGAGTTTAGATAGATATCATAATAATTTAATAATGGCTAAAAATGATAATTATAAAAATTATAAGATAAAAGGAGAATATTATAATGGAATTACCTTTATTCCTTTAAATATACTCATCGATACTGGAGCCAATGGAAATTATATTAGTCATAAACTTTGCACAGGATTACAGAAATATCAATTAGATGAACCTCATCAATATACAAATTTTAATGGTGAAATACATTCTATAGAGGAAGCTATAGATACATTAATCCGATTTGGACATGATATCATACCCATTAGATTACTAATTGAAGATGAAGGATTTAATGATAGTTTAGAAATAATGTTAGGATTAACGTTTCTTGAAACTGTTAAACCTTATCAAATTACTGCATATGGATTAAAGATAACATATAATAATAAATTGATATATATACCAAAATGACAAGTCCTTATAGTATATATATACCTATAGGACTAACTTATAAGGATTATAGAGCAGAATATTTTGCTGCTTTTATTGATAGTGGTTCTGGTGCATGTTTATGTAAATCTGATTGTTTTCCACTAAACACTCATCAAAAGTTACCTATCATAAAAGGTAGAGATATATCAAATAATATTATAGAAATAGATACAGGGATTGAGACACCAATAATTTTATTAGGATCATTTTTGATAAAATGCCCCCCCTTTTACTTCCATAATACGGGAACAGATATCTTATTAGGAAATAATTTCTTACAATTATATATATATATATATAAGAATAAAGAAACAAGATAAGATTGAAGCACTCATAAATAGTTAAATAGTATTAACTTAATAATAGAGAAATAGCATTCATTAGAGTATCTCACCTAAGGTAGAATTGTTACTATCTTAATATTGATACGAGTGAGAAAACACCTCAACTCCCTACATAAAAAAGGAGAGGTTATACATGTAAATAAGAAGGTGTAAAATCATGAAACAAAGAAAACAATTATGCACCTGTAATAAAGATAAAAATGTTTCCAATAAAATAGCAGTTTAATGTTTAAACATCCTAAACATAAATCAGTAAATATGTTTAAATTTCACCTACATCGAATGATAAATATACTTTTCTAGGAGTTTGTCATACATTGAAACTTCATTGAAATAAACAACTACAACCTATATATATATGCATACAATATTTAATTCATTAACTTCATAAAAGTATTAAGTGTATTAGTAAGACCAAATGAAATAGTTAATCAGTCATATAATCCAAATTAGATTCATTGTTTCAAATTATACAAGAAATTGTCCTAATTTTAGTAATTATACAAATTAAAAAAAGTAATTTTCATGATAAAACCAATAAACAAAGTCTTAATATATGTTATGTAATGATAAATTCACTTTCTTGCCTCTCAAAACTCTTAACAACTCTCTATTATGCCTAAGATGACTCTCATAATTCATATGTAATCTATTTATACTTAAAATAACCTAAAACATTCATTAGAAACAAAAACTAACCATTTAATGGCTAGGACAGTAGGATCGATCAATTAATTCTATTACAAACTTGTAGTGCATGTTATTAAAAGATCAATACAAGGAAACACAAAGGAATAAAGTGTATTGAACCTTGAATCATTAAAAAATACTCAAAATTAAAATATATTATGAAATATTAACAAAGACATAAATACTAGTAAACTATGCATTATAATCTAAAAGAAAATAATTATGATTAATAGAAAGAGGAGAAGCCAACAATCTTACTTGTCAAAGAAAACTGATGTTCTTAATTTTAAGAAGCTTATTCTGTCACTTTAAAATTTTCTTACAGAAATAAATTTTATTATTAAAAACCAAGATCTTCAATTTAAAATATCAAAATAGCTTTTAGAGGGAAGAATAATAATAATAACTCTAACCTTTTAGACAGACAAATGAAACGATAGACTTTTCTAGATTAGAGAGTATATTATATGAATTAAGTTATTATTTAATATGTTTGCTAAATTAAGTTAAATTGATTAAAAATTGAACGCAGGTATTTGAATTGGTTGTGATGTGATGTCATGTGTGACCCATGTTACGATGTCAAAAGGTGATGATAATATATGGGCCGCCCTTGTGAATTAGAGGGGAGAAGGAAGTTATTATTGGCGCAAATATACGTTGTGTCTTTTCCAACGCTAGAAAACCGGTCAGCCATACATACGTTACTTGGTACCTTGTGCTAGGGACAAAACGAAACAAGCTTTACTCCAGCCTGTGACGATTGGAATGTCAATTACATGCAAGAACAGGATGTGTCTATTAGTTACTGATGTGCCTAAAGGTTGAAACTAAAGTTAATGTAATTTGGATCAGAAGGTATTGTGTAAAGCAACAGCGACGAGATTAGTCACTGATCTCGTCGGTAGATATTTTAGATACACCAACAAAAAAAAAAGAAAGTAATATCCTTATAAGGATCAGAAATCAACTGACGATTACAAGGCAAGGCTGAAAACAAAAATACGAAAAACATAAAGTCAACAAGGGCATCGAGGCAAAGAAAGAAAACCGTACCAAACTCGTTAGCTGAAAACGCCAAATGTTGTCCCCTATAATATAAGAGAGAAACCAGTGAGAGAGGAGATACCAAACTATCTCTCTCTCCCGTCTCCCGAGCTCCCTCCAATCTTTTTTGGGTCTTTGGTTTAGTAAGATATAAATAACAATTTGGTGGCACTAGGGTTTTTAAGCTTTAATCCCAGAAATCTCTAGAAACTCGTTACAATTTAAATAAGCTCTTCTATACTGCAAAGACAGACAGAGCAAGAGAGTGAGAGAGACAAAGATGGGAAGACCAAAGTGTTACTTGGACATTAGTATTGGAGGGGAACTTGAAGGTAGGATAGTGGTGGAGCTCTTCAACGATATCGTTCCCAAGGCTGCTGAGAATTTCAGGTCTCTCTGCACCGGAGAGAAAGGCATTGGACCCAATACTGGCGTGCCTCTCCATTTTAAGGTCGAATGCAGCTTTAGTGATTTGACTCTTTTTGTCATTTCTGCATTGCTCTGCAATCTCTTTGGTGTGTTTTATCCATTTGCTGATGGCGTTTGTGAGTGTTTCTGTGTTCGAATTTGTTTCTTTGATTTGTTGATGGTAAGTTCATGACGGCCTTCAAAATGGGTAACTTTTGTTATTCTTTTATTTATTGAAGTTTTCTATGGTTATTTGTTGGACCCGACACTGTTGTGCTCCTCCATGCATATATAAAGATCGAATCTTTATGCCATTTCTGCATTACCATGTTGTTGTTGTTGTTGTATGTTTTTATCTCTTCGGCGATGGGTTTTGTTTCTGCGCTCGAGTTTGTTTCCCTGATTTCTTAATGTTAATCCGTAACCGCCTTTAAAGTGTGTGCTTTTTTGTTATTTCTTAATTTTCTCTTTTTTGTAGATTTTTTCTTCTGTTATTGGAGATTTGTTTACAGTTATAAGTCTGTGTTTGTAGTTTGGTCAAAGGCATTGCAGGCTTTCAGCTTTGCATTCTTAGTGCTGCTTTTGATCTTCTATTTCACTGAAAAATTTGGTTCATGGAAATCGTCATTCTATTTTGTTGCCCTTGATTGTTGGAGGAACAGTAATGGAAGAGTTTATTCTCATATTCACTACTTCTGATTGTGAATTTATTTTTTGATCTCTGTGCTTTATTACTGTTTTCTCTATTTCTCTATCTTGAAGCCACATTGATACACTTCTTGTTGTTCTCTCTTTAAAAAAAGAAAAAGTGACTTTCTTCTAAAAAGTAACTTGACTATTGTTAGATGTTTCTCATTGCTGATTCCACACCGGAAACATTTTCTAACTGTTAAGTTTCTCATTATTTACTTATAAAATGTCTAAAGAATCTGGAGACTGCATTTCCTTTTGATTGCTATTCTACTAATGATTAGTTACGATGGCCTATGCAAATGCAACATAGGGTAGCTGAAGTAAGGGGCTCAATATTGCACTATCTTTTGATTTTACTGTACGAACTATGTCTGTCTCTGTTACTTTCTTTGCATTGAAGTGGTTTATGGGCCTTTGGGAATGGACTATAATCTGTTTTCAGTTGAGTATACTAATGCATGATCTTGATTTCAGGGAAGTTGTTTTCATCGTGTTATCAAAGGTTTTATGGTGCAAGGTGGAGATATATCTGCAGGAGATGGTACTGGGGGAGAATCTATTCATGGTCTGAAATTTGAGGATGAGAATTTTGAAATGAAGCATGAAAGGAAGGGAATGCTGTCTATGGCCAATGCCGGTCCCAACACAAATGGATCACAATTCTTCATAACAACAACTCGGACATCTCATTTGGATGGAAAGCATGTTGTATTTGGAAAGGTTATTAAAGGAATGGGAGTTGTCCGTTCAATTGAGCACGTGACTACTGATGATGGTGATCGCCCTACTGCTGGCGTGATAATTGAAGATTGTGGCGAGATCCCTGAGGCTGCTGATGATGGGATATCTAATTTCTTCAAGGATGGCGATATTTATCCAGATTGGCCCGCTGATCTCAACGAGAGTCCTAATGAACTTTCTTGGTGGATAGAAGCTGTAGAATCTATCAAGGGTTTTGGAAATGAGCATTACAAAGTAAGCGTTATGGGTTAAGTTCCCCTGACTGTGTACATATTTCTAGTTAACCTATTGAGAACCAAGAAAAGTTAATTTCATAAGCATTAGCAATGAGTTGTTCCTTTAAGGTTTTGAGTAGGAGCATCCATTACTAGAGTCTGTGTTTTCTTATTATTAAAAAACTCCCTGCCCCTTCCTTCTATTCTTGTTCTCTCTTCCACTGTCCAAAAGGTGGAATTTCAGCAGAACCAAAAACTTGTGTTGTTTTTCTAATTTAAAACTAATGATTGCAGAAGCAAGACTACAAGATGGCTCTTAGGAAATATCGGAAGGCCTTGCGATATCTGGATATCTGCTGGGAGAAAGAAGGGATCAATGAAGGTAAATGATCTTGCTTTTGCATATGATTCTTATATCAATGATGAGAAAGTGACTTTTCCACTATATCAATTCCTTACCATACCTCAGTTTGGTCTGATTTCTTTTTATTTCTTTTGAATTAACAGAGAGGAGTTCATCTCTGAGGAAAACAAAGTCGCACATATTCTCAAACAGCTCTGTGAGTACTTGTCAGATTGTTGTGTGTTGCGTTACCTTGTATTCTATTCTCTGTAGTGTTAGTTTGACTTACACAAATTTAATCAAGGAAAATAGCAACAACGAACGTTTATTTACTTGATAGAACTTATTTGATTCATTCTTGGGTAAACATTACAATGGGTGATTGGTCATTCGATTGCATTACCTGTGTGATCTCCTAAAATTTCACCTGGATCATTCTCAATCAAATGTGCTTTTCTGAAGCAATTGTCACTCTATGTGTAGGCCTGCAAGTTAAAATTGGGAGATCTGAAAGGAGCATTATTAGACACAGAATTTGCAATGCGAGATGGAGACAACAATGTTAAAGCTTTGTTTCGCCGTGGTCAGGTTCGTGTCTTAACTGGCATTGATGGTCTAAGCCGGTTATTCCAAAACCTTAAGAAATCCAATGCTTTCTGAATTTTTCGTGATCCTTGAACTTGTATTTAATATGCTGTAGTCTTGGTGCACTATTGTTCCTATCCAAATGAGAATTTGTTTAAACTAATTGTTTATCAATGGCTTAAACTGTCACCGATGCCTGAGTTTTTTTCCATGTTAGGCATACATGGCTCTTAACGATGTGGATGCTGCAGTTGAGAGCTTTAAGAAGGCATTGCAGTTAGAACCTAATGATGGTTAGTAAAAATGAAGCCTGCCCCTCATATTCAGGGCTGTGATTTTCAGCTCCAAAATTTGTTATTGATGTTTATCTCCTGATCATGTTTCTGTGATTCAGTTTCAATATGCATACATCATTGGATAATTAAAGATGCAGTCAAAAGTAGACTTAGAAGTAATAGGTAGTTGAACTTCTTATGAGTGGCATGAAACTTTGCTGATTACTTGCATGGTATCTGTTGCTTCCAGCTGGAATAAAAAGGGAGTTCAATGCTGCAAGGAAGAAGGTTGGTGTACTAACCTGAATCTTTGAATCTTAGTATGTATTTGTAGTGAACTTGTTATATTCCATGGATTATAATATACAGATTACTGATCGAAGAAATCAAGAAAGGAAGCAATTTCAGAAGATGTTCCAATAGCACTGACAACTGGTATGTTATTTCCTTTTGCATAATTCCCCTTGATTGTGAGTAGTGCTAACTGATATGGTTTTTTATGTGCAGGATGTTAATACCTCCAGTAAGCAAAACTTGAAATATATAGTACTATTTCATATTTGTTTTGACTCTTGTGGTTCAGGTTTACTCTACTGCAAGTTCTGTAGTTTGCGAAGAGGATTTTTAGGTAATAACATTAACCTTCTCGCGTTGACAAAACTTTTTAGGACAGTGTTACGATAATAACCAAAGTTTAATATGAACATAAAACGTAGTCCAATGTTGTTGATTCCTTAGAATTGCAAAACAAGTGCATGTTATTCTTGTTTGATTTGTTTACACTCTTTGGAGTCCCATTGATCTTTTTCTTTATGTTTCAGGTTCTTCAAGAGTAGCAATATCAACTGTAAAAATTTGAGACTTGAACCAACCCTTGAAGTATTCATGGCACAATCATACCTGTGGAACATTGAAACTTTGAGCTGGCCGTCATTAGATTACTGTTTGTCATATTTCATTGACCTGAAATGAAAAGGACGATTTTGGATTTTTTCACGGTTTCTTTCCTATCATGAATTTTTTAAAACGTTGCATTTGATCAATCTGGAGTATATGACACTATCTGCGCGAGAGAATTTTTAGCATCAAGTATTCATGTGTGTTTTAAGAGGACTCAACGGTGGTGTGATTGTTAGGAAAATATGAACAGATCAAACTAATTCATAACCACACAGATTATGCATCTTTCAAGGATCGATTGCATATGCGTGGAAAAATAAAACATACATACTTGATGATTGGTTATATTCCACCGGTTAAGGAACGCAGAGATTGCCTTAGTTTTCTGTAGAAACCTCCAAGCCGAAGTTAGCAAGAGCCAGCGTTTTAGAAATAAAACCACATACACAAAGTAAGTCTAAGTTCTTTTCTAAACGTTGCCTTTTATATGTCATTTGTGAATAACTACTGACAGAAGTTATTAATGCCAGATGACCATTTGACCCATCATGGGTGTAAAATGTCATCAGTGATCATGGAGTTTTAAATCCTAGCAAGATTGTCGTTCGTCGACACCACGATTTCTCGGCGTTCTTGTTTCATCCTATCTGCTCGCTCTATATTGTACTTTCTGATTCATCATTGTCATGAGCCGATTGCAAAATTGGCTGTAAGCCAATTAGCACGACGCTTCTAAAATGTGTGCGTGGCTGGTCCTATGATTTTGCAATTATGGGCTTGGGCAATTTATGTTGTCCAATTGGCAGGATTAGTTCATGGTTAAGGGAATCTATTAGGAAAAATTACTTCATGACTTCTGTGCTAATGGGTGGAATAAAAACAGCGATTCTCGAGTTTTTAGCTACGTCTTCTTTCGGTAGCAAACCGCTAAATTGTCTCGTGAGTAGCAATTTTCTGTTAAAGAGAAGAGCGGAGAGGACAACACGTAATAATAAAAAAATATAAAAATAGTTCGAGACGTTAAAAGGAAGACAAAGTGTAACCTTTAAATAAAAGGGTTCAGTGTTATTAAGGTGGATGAGAGAGAGACAATAGAGTATAATAGGTGTGTATTAAAGTCAAATACTAATGGCTACAACGATATGAAAAATCTGTGCGCATGATTTTTCTCTCTCTCTCTTTATATCAATAGATTCTATGTTTCTCTCTCCCTCTTGATGTTTTCCTACTCACCTCTTCTGACAAAATCGTAAAAACATATATCCATTATGTTATCCATTTTTAGTCTACAACAATTGATATCAGAGAAGTCGACCCTGTAAAGAGCAACGATGGTTCAAAGTACCATAGGCATCGAGTTATGAAGAATGGAAGAAAGCTTGAAGAGTGTAATGAAGAGGATGTTTTTGGCGCCACAAGACCGGAATGAGAGGATATTTTCGGAGATTCAAAATAGAACAGAAAAAGTGGAAAAAGAGATGATAAAATTAAGAGCTTTACTCTTGCATAATTTTCAGAAACAGGGAGAAGAAGTCAGAACGACGGAACCCACATCGTAGAGTAGTCTAGTAAGGCAAGTGTAGGATCTCGGCTTCTCGGGCCTCGCGTCCTTAGGGCCTCGACTTCTAGGGTCTCGTGTCCACCCGCTTATAGATATTGTCTGCTTTGGACCTCGGCCCTCATGGTTTTGCTTTTCCCCTTCTGACCCGTCTCGGGCCTCGCGTCCTCAGGGCCTCGATCTCTAGGGTCTCGCGCCCACCCGCTTGTAGATATTGTCCACTTTGGGCCTCGGTCCTCACGGTTTTGCTTTTCCCCTTCTGACTTGTAGGGAAGGGATGAAAATGTGTCTACAAGGGAGAGGTTTCCACACCCTTATAAGGAGTGCTTCGTTCTTCTCCCCAGTCGATATGGGATGGAATATCCTTCATAAGCGCAAAACCGTGAGGGTCGAGGCTCAAAGCGGACAATATCTACAAGCGGGTGGGCGCGAGGCCCTAGAGGCCGAGGTCTTACATATCCGTACCCTTATAAGGAGTACTTCGTTCCCCTCTCCAACCGATGTGAGATCTTACACTCTCCATCCCCTTAGGGCCCAGCCTAGCTGGCACAACGGTTCGGGTACTGGCTCTGATACTCTCCCTTCTGCAATTCTTTTTTTTTCTGTATTATAGTTATCATGTTCTTCCACTCCCTTTGTCTTGTGTTGTGCTACCATATTCCCTGTTACCATCAGTATTTGTTGTTGATCTTCTGCAATATGTTCAGTTTGATCCCCCTTTGCCTCATAGGACAATTTTTATCTATTGAATAACCAATCCCTGATCCTCTGGTATCCTTTCCTACGTTTCAAGTTTATGTTCATCAATTTTAGGTTTTCCTTCTGTTTTATTATCATCAAGCCCCATTAATTCTCCATAATCTCCCCTAACAAAAACTTTCCCTGTTGGCTTCCATGTTTTTCCTTGAACTTGTGGGGATGGTTTCCAATGATAAGTTACTATGATTTTATCCTCCTTGAGGGAATTTCCATCTGCTAACGTTAGAATTGGAATATAATCTTTCATCTCCTTCGAAATATTCATACTCACATATAATCTAGCATAGCCAAACTGTTTCCTCAATTTTGTATTCTCATTTATACATATTGGTTTTCCCAGGTAGCTTTCTAACAAGCTTAGGCCTTTGGTGGTCCAATATTCTAGTGGAATATTGTGGATGTTTACCCACAGTGGTATCTTCTTTACTTTAATTTTTCTCCATACCAGGTTGCCAATTTTGGAGGAACATTGGATGTTGTGAGATTGCCATGGTCCTTCTTCTATCACTTTTTTAGCCTCTGATTTTGCGTTAAAGGTAAAAATAATGTTGTCATTTTCTATTAACATTACCTCTTGTATGCCTCTTCCTTTCTAGTTTCTTTGAACTCATGCTTGTATGATAGGAAAAGGCGGGCGTTTATCTATGAAGAAGCCTATGTTTGCTGCTTCCTAAGTTTTCGCACCCTCCTGCAACATATCAAGACTTGGGGCCATCATTAATTTTCCATCAACCTCCACAGGGGGGCTGTAGAAAAGAGAAGATTCAGAGCTCTCCCATACCACCTATTTCTAGGTTTTCCTAGTTTCCACAAAATTCTGGGCTACATTATCTGTTGTGACTGGCTTAGTAAAGTTTGGGTGTGAATCTAGGGGGTTGCTTGCCTTTAAATGTTAGGAGCAAGGAGGGAAGGGTTCTAGATTACAGGTGACTTGATAGAGGTAGAGGAGGATGAAGGGGAATGGACGTTAGAAATGTTTAAAGCAAGGGGAGATTCAGAAGAGAAGGATGGAGAGATGCACGAGAGTAAAGGAGGAAATTCAGAAAGGTTGGGAGGTGTGAGATTAGTCATTGTAAGGAAGAAGACTAATTTAAGTATGGTAGCAGCAATGCAGGAGATGGAGCAGGAAGTGTTGGTTTAGAAACAATAAAGAGAAGAGGGCAGGAAAAGGGTTTGTGTCGGACCCCGCTCCCGGAGCCCGACTGTCCCGGGAGGTGAGCCCTGCTGAGGCCCATTCCCGAGACACTTGAACTTGCTGAGACCTTAAACTTG
>JANZXV010000212.1:31448872-31471713 GCA_027576455.1 Erythroxylum roigii | reverse complement strand
CAGATAGCCTGAAGAGGCTAAGCGTAAAAGAATACTCAGTGTATAGAGACCTGAAGAGGCTCAGTGAAAGAATACTTGTATAAGTTTGAGAAGTTAGTGAAATCTCAGAAAATCATCTGAGGACTGGACGTAGCCCACGGTTTGGGGTGAACCAGTATAAAAACTACTGTGTCAAACTATCTCTCTCTCATTCGTTTTTACAATTACGTATTACGAAAGTTTACAAACGTGTTTTACATTAGTTCTTTAACAACGAACAAAATCGTGTTTTTAAACGAAAGTTGTTAAACGGGGTTTAACGAAAAGTTTATCACAATTCAACCCCCCCTTCTTGTGTATTTTATTACTGTTAATAAACATAGTTTTAACGTGTGATTCATTTGAGTTCCCACTCAAGTATAGCTTCCAGTTTCTTCGAGTCCACAAAAATACCTTCCCTGATATCACATGCCTAAGGAATCCTATTTCCCTTAGCCAAAATTCACATTTTGAGAACTTCGCATACAACTGTCTTTCGCGAAGTATTTGCAGCACAATCCAGAGATGTATAGCATGCTCCCCTCTATCCTTAGAATAAGTCAGAAGATCATTAATGAAGACTATGGTAAACTGATCTAAATAAGGATGGAACACCCTGTTCATGAAATCCATAAATACTACAGGCGCATTTGTCAATCTGAACGGCATCACCAAAAATTCATAGTGTCCATACCTCGTCCGAAAAGCAGTATTGTGCACATCTTTCTCATCAATCTTTAACTGATGGCACCTAGACCTCAGATTTATCTTTAAGAATACTATAGCTCCTATTAACTAATCAAATAAGTCATCGACCTTAGGGAGTGAATATTTATTCTTGATGGTAGCCCTATTTAACTGCCGATAATTAACACATAAGCGGAGGGTCCCATCATTCAAACAATACTAGTGCTCGCCACGGTAAATGACTTAGTTTGATGAAGCCCTTGCCCAATAACTCTTGTAATTGAATCTTCAACTCTTTCAATTCTAGTGGTGTCATGCGATACGGTCGTATGGATATTGGCATCGTCCCTAGGACTAAGTCAATAGTAAAATCAAACTCCCGATCAGGTGGCAATCCAGGTAATTCCTCCGAAAAGATGTCTGGGAACTCGCACACAATAGGGACATCTCTCGGTTTGACCCTCTATGCCAAAGAGTGAATCACATGTTCGAGATATGCCTGACATCCCTAACGAATCAACCTCTTAGCCTTGATCACCGATATCAAACAACTCAGGAATATCCATTGATCACCAGTAAATTTAATTGGGACTCCACTCTGAGTATCAAATTCTACTTCTTTCTTAAAACAATCAACCCAGGCATGATACCTCTCTAACCAGTCAATCCTCAATATCACCTCGAAATCCTAAAGATCGAGGGGAATAAGATCTACCTCCAATACATCATCACCAATCTTTATCTCACAAGTCGTATATACTTCATCACAAGCCACTTGCTATCCAAGAGGAGTGACTATAAAGACTCCAGGGGATGACTAATATCCTTAGCAAAGGTCACACTAACAAAAGACCTTTGTGTGCCAGTGTCGATCAAAACTTTAGCATTTCTACCGAGAACACACATAACACCTTATAACACTATGGGTTAGCACTCATATTATTTAAGAGTTTATTAGTACTATACAGAACTTGCACCACAATATAGCAATACAACAACAAAGAAATGTTTATCTAGAAAATACCTATAATTGTGTCAGGATTGACTCGAACGTCCTCCTCCGTTAATGCATAAAGTCGTGTTTGAGTTCGCGAAGCAGGACGTTGCTGACTAGTTGGAGGTGTCCTACTACCCATACAAGTCCTCTGTGTAGATTTAAAAGACTGAGCACTTGCCCTGGCAGTCTCCCCTTTGTGTCTCACTGGCTGCACCAAGCTATCTCCTCTTCGAGTTGAAGTGCAAGCCAGCTGTGGACAATCTCTCCTCATGTGCCCTGTCTCTCCACACTAAAAACACTTTCTCAGCTCTGCACACTTGGCTGAAAATACCTTTCTGGAGTTTCTACACTACTCGGATCGGTATGATCGAGCTCGAGAAGCAGAGCTAGTAGTAGGGGCAGTGCTCTGATCTCCTGGTTGTGATGACCGTAAATTGACAATTGGTGATGCAGTGTCTCCAGTACTACCTGGAGCTGAACTACTACGGCTCCTCTTAGGCTGCTGGCTGGAGGAACCTTCTCCATTCCTTTTTCGATTCTTTTCCTCCTACTTTCTTCCGCGCTCTTTCACCAACTTCTCGGCTCTCCTAGCCAACTGTACCATCTCCTTGAATGTGGTAGTGGGGGTAACCGTCATCCTCTCTCAGATCACTAAATGCAATCCAGTCTCAAACCGAAGACACAGATTCTCTTCATCTGCCATGTATTCAAGGACAGAGGTGGTAAGCTATTTTAGCTCTGTCTCAAACTCGTGCACCGACTTGTTCCTCTGTGTCAGTGTAAAGAAGGCAGCCTTCTTCTGATCTCAATCAAATCTAGTATAGTATTGTTCATTGAATTCATTGATAAAATCCATCCAAAAAATCTGATTGCAGTATTGTCCCCGAACATTTTCCCACCAGACTTTAGCATCATCCTCCAACAATCAGACAACTACCTTCAGCTTCATCTCATCAGACAGCCCCATATCATCAAATATCTCTACGGTCTGTCTCATCCAAGATTTGGCCTCAGTAACATCACAATGCCCATCAAAAGTACCACACCCGAGATTTCAAACAACGGATGTTGCCCTGGTGCAGGACTAGGTACACTACTGGCTGCTGTGGTGGCATCTGTGACGCTCCAGCCCTAGGCTGCCATTGCATAGTATACTATGCCTACCATGTCATCACCTATTGCAGAGCCTCCCTCGGCACCTATGGTAAATTCGACTGAGCTACTGTCGGTGGTGTTGCAGTGTGAGGTTGTCTATGAGCCGAAGAGTTAGCAACCATTGGTTCTGCAACTGCTTCAATGCTATGTTTTTCTGGCTTAGGTCGCATAGGTCCAACCTTGTGACGGCTTCCCCTTCCTCGTCCAACCATGCTACCACTATAAGATCAAAGAAAAAGAGACATTGTTTAATAAAATAGATTGGGCTAAGCCTAGCTTATCCGATATCCCAAACATCCTAAGGAATGTCGACAAGTACTCTGATCGAAGTCAAAATCATCCGATCGTTAAGGATGTGAACTTAAAAGTCCAAGACTCAACTTTTCGACCAAAGACTTTCGACATCCAAACTCAATTCGTAAGGCTCATGAACTTTTTGAAAACAAAAGTAACGCTTTTGAAAACGTAAAAACCAAGCTCTGATACCAATTTAATTGTCACGACCCGATACCACATCAGGCACATGAAAAATACCGCATACCCGGTCTAAGGATGCACAATGACTGTATTTTAAAAAATCTAAAACTCAACCAAACACCTGTAAACAATTTCAAACGCACTTCTACATTCATATTAAAATTTTATCACAACTTCTAAACTGTTAAGTCCACTCAAAAGGAATCTCAACAACAGTACCAAAAGTTCATACATAAAATCTTTTACAAACTACAAAACAGTCAAGTTATAAAGTCATAAAGCATATCAACATAACTAATCTAATAAAAATAGTTCATGAGCCACTATACAACAAAAGTACAAATTAGAGTTTACCCACATGCAGTAATGTCCCAAAAATATTAAAAAAATCGCACGATCCACACTATGTAGTCAGTGAGTAGGAAAAATATATATCGCAAATAAAACTCGATACAAACCAAGACAGAATAAATAACCTAAAATGTGAACATACATGAAATGGAAATACATAGGCCTAGCCTATGACTCGATGTATATTGGTTAGGAACCACATAGGCCTAGCCTATTAATCACTCATCAGGTGAACATAGGTTCTAGCTCTAGTACACAAAAATAGAAAAAAAAACATCACATGAATAAATCAAATCTTGTCAGAAAACAAATCTCAAAATAAGCCAAAACAATCATGTATGTCACCACTAGTCGGCCAAACTAGTGTGCACACTCACCGATTTTAGTGTTGGCTCGACTTTCATCCGTGGTGAGTCCGGACTATAGTCGACAAGAGCATTATGACCCTATATGATGACCTCGTCGGTGTCCAGACCCCTAGGTGTGGAATCACCCGCAAGTCCCATAGAAAAGTGTCAATATGGGGACTCGACTTTTGTGTACCAACGTCAAGGATATGGAGGTCGCTTAATATGTTATACCTAGCACATGATTGGCCAATCGTTACCTCACCATTCATAAAAATCATATACAAGTATTAAGTACAAAAATCAAGTAAGGCACCATGCCTTTATTTATCGAGCCAACCGATAAAATGGAACCTTGCCATAACTCTAAGCCAAAAGTGAACACATACATGACTCAAATTATGCATATGTAAATTTCAAAATATTATTTCATGCAATAAAAGTCTTCTTTTGCACTCCAAGTGCAAAGTGTTATTGAAAACAATGTCGTTTCTTAAATACACAAGTATACTAGCATCCATTTGAGAATCAATTCTACTATGCATTACCTAGGTTCAAAATTCACATACAAGTTATCATGTATGTCTAAGGATGTTCTAATCCCATTTGAGAGATATGATTTCCCCAACTCAGCTCAAAAGATGGTGTACACTCTGTTAACTTCAACAATCCTCAGTATGAGCTCCTTGCTTCCTAGCTCTCAAGCCTTTATACATTAAAAAAAATACAATGTATTTACTACTCAAACATATATCTCATACTTATATATCATCACATAAGTGTATAAAACACAATATCACTATCTTTAAGTTATAAGATTTGGCCATAACTCATCAATTTGATCAAAATTCAAGTTTACTCTAAGTAAACATGAAAGTCGCTTTCCAATGTATATCGTTACAATTCCTTACTAAGCCAAGTTTACTAAGGTATTTTATCAAACACCTAATGTGTATAACATTCAAGTCATATTTTGAAGACTTTATCATAGTAATTCATGCTCCTATCTTATTATATAACAAACACTTCCAACTTATTATATAACAAACACTTCCAAACAACAACACATTTCGCTACTCCATTCAATCCAATTCCCTTCATTTAAGCCATATTCATCATAATTATGTAACTCATCACATTACTCCATTCCTTCTCCCGTCATTTTAACCAAGCCTTATCCAATATACATTTTCATCATCAATTCACATTATACATGTACAATTAACACCATAGAATTCATTTAAATAATCAATTTCAAAAGTTATTCAAAATTTCACAAACTTTCACCAAAGAGGGGCCATTTCGATTTTGACTTAAGGGAGCTTCTCCATGACTCATTTCATTCATCTAAACCATGTCTCATGTATATTCAAGCATGGAGAACAACATATCTTAACACTAAACTCAAAATTACAATGTAGAGAAAGATGAGACAAAACTTACAGAAACTTTCCTTTAATGCTCTTAAAATCCTTTGAGAATTTCTCAAATCTAATGATAAATTTGTGTTCCTTGATCCCAAATTAGCTTATAACACCTTGATTTGGATTGGAGAATCAAAACAAAGGGTAAGGTTTAGTGATAGCTGAAAATGGTATTCTCCTCCTCTCTTCTTTTTTCTTCTCCTTTCTTTTAATTAAAACAAAATGTTTTAAGTCTTTAGTAATGGGATGCATGGCCATAAATGAAAGAAGGGTCTAGAATATTGACTCTTTTTTTACAAAATGGGGTGAAATTACTTTTTTGCCCTTAGCTTATGTGAAATTACCATTATACCCTCCAAACTTTTCCTAAATTTGCAATTAAGCCCAAAATTTGGGAATAACCAAACCTTTTATTTTTATTTTGGTCCCAGACTTTGAAAATAATAATTAAACCCCTTGACTTTTAAAATTATATATTGATCCTGCAAGAATTGAAAAATTACATTTAAGTCCTTTGACTTTGAACAATTGATAAATAAGCCCTTATGTACATCAACTTTTCCAATTAAGCTTTCTAAGTGTCCAAGAAGTCTATAATTCATGTCTAATCACCTCTAAGGCATTAGAACACATTTAATTTAACTACTATGGTCATATCTATCCAATGGACTCGGTTTTATACACTTAGAAGCTTATATGTCAGAAATCTCCAAGATTTCGCATACCAATGAACTCTAAGTTCATGTAAGGGCATATAACATTATAAATCATTGGCATATTTACCCAAAAGGATTTTAAATACATCTTTGAATTGATATAAATCTATGTATATATCAATATACAGTAACATCTCTAAGTATAGAACAATACAAAAGGGCTCAGAGAGTCCGACGTTACATGTTTCTTACAAGGTGGGTACTTGTTGGGTTTTCTTCCTCAGGTACTATTATTTACGGATTTAGGTTGATAAAAGGATTCAGTTTTAATGGGTTCTTGGAGAAGAATAGAAATGGGTGTAGCCATTGACGAAAGTTTCTTAAGACAAAATAAACAAACCACTAGTGTTTGTAAACTAAGATAAGAGATAGGTGAAGGAGAAAGCAAAGCAATGAGAGACAGACAGCTGAGATTCCTAGAAAACAAAGCGAAGAGAAGTGAAGAACTGAGAGTGGTTTTTTTTGGCTTTAGAATCATATATAACAAACCAGTTATGCTTGGTTCTTAGATAAATCGGTCGGTTCAGGATAAACCAACTGGTTTTTATATATAGAGGTTATTAAATAAAACTGAACCGGACAATTAGCTAGTTCAAATTATTTTCGATGGAACTAGTCGGTCCAGTTCGGTTTTTAAAACATTGATAATAATAAACATGTTAGATAAAAATGTGTTTAACAGATCAAAGACTTCCAAGGTAAATTTAAGTGGTTTAAAGCCATATTAGTTATCAATGGATTCACTTAGAGAGATGAAATAGACTTTAATGTCACCTTCTCTCTTGTATTCTCTAAGGATGTATTTGGAGTTATTGCGGCATTATAGCTTATTATAATATAGAGTTACATCAGATGGATGCCAAAGTCACCTTTTTAATGTCTATATAGAGTATTATAAGGGATTTTACAATCAAGATTCATATGGGATGTAAGTTGAGGAAATCTTTATGTGGATTAAAACAAGCTTTTCATAAGTGGTACCTAAATTTTGATAAGATTATCATGTTATTTGGCTTTATGGAGAATAAAGTTGAAAGATGCTTGAACTACATGGTAAAAGGGAGGTAAAGAAAAAGGTGAAGATGATAATCTCACAGGCTGAAAGTAGAGCTTACAAGAAATTATATCAACAATTGGATACTAAAGATGAAGAAAAGGATATTTTCTAGTTGGCCAAAGTTAAGGAATGAAAAGCAAGACGTTTTGATTAATTTCGTTGTATAAAATATTAAGTAAGGTGGGTTCTTATAGCTAAAAATCACATTAAAAGGGATGATAGATGTACTTTTATAGTCTTTTTAATGAAGGTGTAGAGGATAACATCATTTTAGGTGACCTTAACTCGTTAAGAGGTTTTGTAATTTTACTTGTTGCCAACAGATTAGAAAGGATGAAATTGAGAAAATGTTGAGGGAGATGAAGAGTGGTAGTGTAGTAGGGCTTGATGAGATACCCATAGAGGTGTGGAAGAGCCTAGGCGAAGAGGGTATTACTTGGCTAGCCAAGCTTTTTAATGTGATCCTTAAGTCTGCCAAAATGCCAGACAAATGGAGATTTAGTAAAGTAAATCCTATATATAAGAAAAAAGGGGACATCCAAATCTGTAACAACTATAGACATATTAAATTACTTAGTCACACCATAAAGTTATGGGAGAAGGTGATTGATAAGAGAGTGAGAAATGATGCATTCATTTAGGAAAACCAATTTAGCTTCATGCTAGGAAGGTCCACGACAGAAGCTTTGCATCTCTTTAGAAGGTTAATAGAATACTACAGGGAAAGACAACCTAACCTACACATAGTTTTTATTGATTTAAAGAAGGCGTATGATAGGGTACCAAAAGAAATCTTGTGGAGTTGTTTAGAAGTCAAGGAGTTTCCTGTAACTTATATACAAATTATTAGCAAAATGTATGAAGATGTAAAAACTATAGTAAGGACGATAGGAGAAGATACATAGTATATTTATATAAATATTCTGGTACACCAAAGCTCCTCTTTGAGGCCCTTTCTATTTGTAGTAGTGATTGATTAGCTCACCAAGAATATCCAAGGGAATGTGCATTGGTGTATATGGTTTGTTGATGAAATTATTTTAATGGATAAGAAAAAAGAGGGGCCAATGCCAAGTTTGAACTTTGGAGGGATACGTTAGAGTTGAAGGGTTTTAGATTGAGTAGAACTAAGACTAAGTACGTGGAATGTATGGTTACTAATGTGGAGGTAAAGATTGTTTCAGAAGTTATTGTTCTTCAGAATACCATAATACTTGAGCGTGGTTCCTTGTAATCTCCTTCACCATCATCTATTCATCTTCTTGCTCTGATACCATCTCTGTTGGATCCCGCTTGATTTTGGAATCCAACTCTTCTGAAACATCATAAGACTCGGGCCATTTTGGCTCTTAAACCCGAATTTACATGCTTTGTATTGTTTTGGAGTAATTTATGTACAACAAAGTTGTAATTGCATTTTGAGCAATTATTATTCAAGTGTCTTGTGTAATTTGGGGATTTTGGAATATTAATATATTATGGCTTGAAATGCCATTAAAGTTTGTAAAACTCTTATTTTTATGAGGTTAATGAAAAATGGACTTGTGTATGGACATGAAATGTGAATTTGTATAAGGATGACTTTGATGAATGTTGAATATGAATGGTTGGTACATATATGTATATATATACACATCAGTGAGATATTATGGAAAAGAAAGATAGGAATGTTATGAATCATGAGATGTTGTTGAATATGAAGAGTCAAATGAGTTGATGTTAAGAGTTTGATGAATTCCAATTGGTTGTTGAATTGTTATGACTGATGTTGTAATAGAGGAAATGAATTTGGGACAATTTCAATTTTTCACAAGGATAAGATTTATGTTTGACTTCTAGGGAAAATCTGGAATGATTTTGGTAGAATTAGGCAAAATTGTCTTCTTAGAAGTTGTAGCTTGTCCTCTTAGCTTTCCAACACTATAAAGTTTGTAATTTTTGGATATCAGAATGGAAGGATATGATTGTTACAAGTTGTGATGTTGCATAGGGTGTGCGTACGTGACAGCTATGATAAAGGATAGGAAATTGTGGTTTTGATGAATTAAATGGTTTGAGATTTGAGAGTTTTATGAGATAAGTTTGGTGTTTGAATTGTTATGAAATGATTTGGCACTAGAAGAGTTGAATTCGGGAAGATTATGAGTGAATATGATGCTAGATTGGATATAGGAAGCATTGGAGGGGCTTTGGAGGGGTTTGGGAAACTTAACAGACTTTAGGTCTGTTTAATGGAACTTTACGGGTCAAAAAGGACCCCTAGTAACGCCCATGTCTGTTTAACATACTTTAGGTCCGTTTAACAAACCTTCTTAGGTGAAAAAGTGCTCTTTGGCCTGACAATGTCCTTTAAACGGACATGCGTGTCCGTTAAACGAACATTCACAGAACAACTTCAATAAATTATAATTTTTGACCTCTTTAGAGCTAGAATCTTGCTTTGTGGTCTTCATGAACATTTTAGATCTTGAAGTTTTCTTTCAAATGATCCAAAAACGAAATCAATCCAACATTTTGAGGAAAAGTTATGGTAATCGCACCACGACATGCTACTACATAATTGAGGACTTAAACATGTTGGATTCTTTTGGTCATAACTCCCTCATCTGACTTCCACATGAAGTGATTTTTGAAGCAATGGGTTCCTAAGACATGTATCTATATCTCCATGAAAATTGGTATCTTTTGGAGTTAATTTGAGAAATTTTGATGGAAAGAAAAGGAGGAATCGGTTGGGAGAGCATGAGTAGGGTATGAACACCCTTTAGTTTTTTTAAGCATATCTTGATCTATAGAGCTCTGATTAAGATGGTTCTTGATCCAAAACAAACTAGAGACTTAGAGCTATGATTTATTTGAAGAAGTCAATTTGAAATTCTAGTTTGAAGATTTCCAAATTCTTTTCACAAGCAGGGGAAATGAGTTCAAGCATGGTGATTGGTTAGTATAGGCATGCCATTGAATAAATTGTGAGTAATTTTTGGGATGTTATGAGCAAGAAGACGAATCAATGTTGGATAAAGAGATTACAAGGAAGCACACTCAACTATTATGGTATTCGCAAGAGTTGGATTCCGAAATCAAGCGGGATCCAACAGATGTATGAGTCCGCAAGAGTTGGGTTTCGGAATCGGTGCCCAACAGTGATGGTATCAGAGCAAGGTTGGACTTCGGAAATAAGCGGGGTCCAACACATCACATATATAAAATTCAATAATTCAATACCATCATCATCCTTTCACCAATGCTTGATTTATTCATTATTTAGCCTAACATGTTTCACAAGTTCCTTATGATTCCTAACCAAACAACTACATATATCCTTGTATGTATCTTTATGATTCTCATTATGTCGATTTAACTATATTACATAAATGGGTAGTCTTAGTTATTTAACTTTACATTCTTACCTTTATATTAAGCATAATCTTCCTTGATCCAATATATACAAAATATTTATATAAGCTTGAATCAATTATTTTTATTCAACAATATATTTCTTATCATTCCTTGAACATTGTAACAATTTTTAATCCAAATTTAATATTGAATACTACAATATAATTATAAAAATATATATGATCTCTTTAATATCTTATAAAGGAAAGAAAAGTCATCAAAATGTTTTTTTTCTAATGATAATAACTATTTTCCTGCATAAGCTAATACTTGAAATTATCATCCATGTGTATGCTTTTTATGGGCTAAAATAAATGAAACAATTGTCATTTTCCTTCCAGCTTAATCTTTCTCATTCACCACATCTTCAAAACCACTTGATACCTTATTACAAACCATTAATTTAGCTTTTATGTTTTGTAAACGTCACTTTAATGCATATCTTAACATCCTTTATAATTTTATATTCTCATTCCATATCTGCACTCCATTTTACCAGTGCTTTAGCTTATTATCCAACAATCCATAAATGGAAATAGTGGACACACACTTCCTGCCACTAACCTCCAGTGCAACATTGTAACAAGTTCATGCTTCAAGCTCAGGTAATCCTCCCTCCTTAAAACTAGACAAACCTTCTATTCGTATAACATAGACGCAGGTTATAGGTGAAACCAAGCTTGAGCAGAAGCTAACGTTTTGTCCCACTATTGAAAAACTTGAACAGAGGATTGTCACCCCTCCTTTGGACATCTTGAGGCAAGTGCAGATAAATGGAGAACCACTTTAGTTAATTTTTCATTGATAAAAGAACTGCATTTCCTATAATGAAACATTAGGCCTTCAACACGTAAAGACAACATGTTTAGTATAGGTGCTAGTAAACAATGATTATATATTTATATTTAAATTTTCGAGCTCAGAGGAAGCTAAACAATTTCTACAATCTTGTAATTGTCATATACAAAACAAGCCCCTCTTATTGCAATCGTAGATGCCAAGCCTTAAATTGGAAGATTTGAAACTAGACAACATACTGATATCTAAGTTTACATAAGGTCCATTCTTGAATATTGGACCACTAGTGGTTTAAGGTACCGTGTAAGCATTATTAGAAGACCCATAACACTTGATCAAGAAACAACTAAAATAAAACGAGTCAACTATGCTAAAGTATGTGTCCTTGTAACTTGTTTAACTAATTTACCTAATTTTATACCTTTCATCAGGTTGAATGAGGACTTAGAACCCATAAAATACTAGCTATAAATCACTTACACATAGAGGCCACATGTTGTTAAAAAGTAGAAATGGATACCTATAAGGAGGATATTCAAAATAGGTAGTTATTAGGAATTATTACTAACAAGCAATGAGAAGTATGTAACTAATGAAGAAGCTACAATTAATATTACTGATATAAATAGAAACTCATATCAAAATCCTATTTCAACAGATATCCATGTGACAGAAGAACCTAGTGTAGACCTTAAAACAATTTAAACCCTCTTAGTAGCAAACAGTGACACAACTAATAAAGCACAAAAAGTGATAACACAGATGGTAGTGTTAAATACAATTGTAAGGGTAGAGGGGAATTCTTGAAATATGCACAATAATCACAAATAACATTAGAGTTTGAAACAATCACTAGAAGAAGATCGAATAGGAAGAAATAACTGTCCCTATGGGAGACAACTTCATGAATTTTCTCACTTGGAATGTAAGAGGGGCTAATACCGTTACTAAATAGTTGATCATAAGATACATTATTTTTTAAAAACAAAGTCATCATGGCTAGTATTTGGGAAATAAGAATGAGGGAGAATTGCAAACTAATGAGCTACTTTCTACCTAAGTGGAAAAGTATTTCAAACCTATCATATGACCCAAAGTATTTATATGACTCTAATGCCTTAACTATCATCCCATCTAGCATAATTGACCAAATGGTGCATTTAAAAGTTTTTGTAAGACAACTCAACTAGAGATTATGCATCTCTTTCATATATGCATATTAGAGAAAATTTCTATGGATTCACATCAAGGAAATTTGCACCTCAAATATAACCCCATAGATGTTTTCAATAGATTTCAATTCCATATTAAAAGTTGAGGGAGCTAAGGGACCAAGCTTAGTTTGTAATCCTTACATAGAACTTGGCAAATGTTTGGAACCATTGAGAAGATGTTTTTATATATGGTCCAACAAGCAAACTTGTTTTAATTTGATAAAGAGGAAATTAGATAGAAGTGTGCTAATAATGTGTTCCATAATTTCTTTTCAATGTTTGTCACTAATCACTTATCATATCATACCCTTATTCTAACTTCATTAACTGCAGAGAGATTTATTCATCCATTCAGATTCAATGACTTTCTACTGCATCTAGCCAATTTTGAGGAGTGATTATGGATTGCATTAAGGTCTGACATAAGAGGATCTAAGTAGTTTATCTATTAAATGAAAATCCAACTAATCAAACAGGAGATGAAGATGCTTTACAATGCTAACATTGGTAACACACATCATCTTGTCAATAAAGGGAGTTAGAGGCTATACAATAGCTCCAATACATCAGTCTTTGAAATGAAAGGCTTGAGGTAAGGGAAAGGGAAGCATTACACAATTTCTCTCAAACACTGTTGATTATTCCATATCCCAACAAAAAGCAAGGGTGGATTGGATGAAACATGGAGGTAGAAACTCCTCAGTATTTCATAAGGCCACCGTCTTAAGAAAAGATAGAAACATAATCATCTTTTTCAAATACAAGAACGCTGTCTTAATTCACAATCTCAATTTTTACAAGGGGCTTATAAGTACTTCAATGAGCTAATGAGAAAAACTTTTGATGCACACTCATCTAAAAGTTTCTCAAACAGATCTTAAAAGCCTCTATCTCACATGAAGATGAAACTCAATTAGCCAGACCTCTATCACTTTAAGAAATTAAAGATACAGCTACATCCCTCCATCCCAATGAGCTAATGAACAAAACTTTTGATGCACACTCATCTAAAAGTTTCTCAAACAGATCTTAAAAGCCTCTATCTCATATGAAGATGAAACTCAATTAGCCAGACCTCTATCACTTTAAGAAATTAAAGATACAGCTACATCCCTCCATCCCCACAAAGCACTAGTGTCGGCCCCCAAATTTTTTTCCTTTAGTTAAGCATGATTTAATTAGTTATGAGGTTTGGATAGGTGAATTTTTTGGGAGTTAATTATTAGGTCTATGTTAGTAGGATTTATCTCATGGTTTAGTTGAATTAAAAGTGGTATGAATGCATAAAAAGCATTTTTGGTATGTCACTTAACCGTTAAAGTAATAAAACATTAAAGGAAGGGTGAAGTGGACTTTTAGCACTCATTAAGGGTAGAATGGGAAGAGGAAAATGTTGTCTTACGTTTGAGAAAAAAAACGTGAATGAGGGAGAGAAGGAAGAAGAGAATACTGAAAACAAAAAAGAGAGGAAGAGAGGTTTTGGTGTTTGAGAGAAAAGAAAGAAGTTTGAGTTATGGTTTCATCATTTCTTAGTTTTTAAGAGGGAATTTGAGGTTGTTCAAGAAGAGAAAAAGAAAGAGGAAGATAAGAGATTTCATTTAGGCCAAACATCTCTTCATTTGGAGAAGAGTTAAGGTAAGAACATTTTCGATTTTTTGGATATTTGGCAGGATTTTGGCTCATGAAGCTTTGGGCACGCAAGGGTTTAAGCATTCTAGGATCAATTTTAGTGAAAGTGTTTTCTTCGGGTTTTTAATTTAAATTCCTATTAATTGAAATTTTGTTATTGTTAAAGGAAATCAAGAAGGGCAAGAAGAGCAAGAGGAGAGGCATCCTTAAGTAAATTTTTAAGCAAGAAATTCAAGGTTGGTTACATGTTTATAATTGAGTTAATAAGCCGTTGATATTTCTTTCAAATAATGGAAATAAATGATTTCAAATTCTTTATAAATGTGCAATTATTGCTCTTTAAATGCTTTTAGAAAGTGTTACATTCAATTGTGTTATAAATGTTGCATTTATTGCTTCTTCATTGAGTTGAGAAATTACTATATGTTTGGTATATGAACTGTGTTGATGATTTATAAAAAGAATATGAAAATGATTTTTGAAATGATACTATGTTTATGAAAACATGTTTCAGAAAATGTGTCATTTTGGGAAACATGTTTACAAGTTGTGAAATGCATGATTATGTGGGTTTGGGGTGGTCCATTTTGCTATGTCAAGTGCACTTCGACTCTATTAAAGGCTTCTCTCGCTTTCCCACTAGTGGCATGGAGCTCTTTCATAGACTCCCTCATGTTTACGACTACGCAAAACCATTATGTGGGAATATATTAGTACATTCTATTTATGGACCTACCTAAACCATTCTAAATTGCTTATGTGTTTATGATTGGATGACAATTTGACGCATATGTGACGTATGTGTTTATGATATGTCTTGACAAGTTGAGAATTTGGGAAATATGTGTTTTATGGATTTGATGAAAAAATTTTATAACATTGAGCATTTTCAATGGTTTTACTTGTTCTCCGTTCTAAACTTATTATCCACGAGCTTTTAAGCTCACCCCCATTCCTTCCCATCTCCAGGTGATGAGTAAGAGATCAAGTGAAAGAGAGTCATGGCATCACTCCGATTATGCAATATTTTTGTATTTTAAGCTAGATTTTATAATAACAAGGCTTTAGTCGCATTTCCAGTATTATTTGTTCAAATATCATTTGTATTTTGGGATTTTGCGAAATGATGTATTGTGGCTTGAAATGCCCATTAAAGCTTTGTAAACTCTTTTTTTTTACATTAATGAAATATGATTACATTTTGCTCATGACCTTCCAAGTTGTACATTGCATTTTGAAGTCTTTCATAAGGGTAAAATTTGTGTTTTGATTTCAAGGGAAAAATTGAATTAATCTAGGCTGAATTGGACAAAGTTATCTTCTTGGGCGTTGTAGCTTATCTTTCTAGCTTTCCAACGATATAAAGTATGAAAATTTTAAATATCAGAGTAGAGAGATATGATCATTATAAGTTGGTGATGCTACCTAGGATGTATATACAGGACCGCTACATTAATTTGTGATTTTGACCCTTTTTAGAGGCAAAAACTTTCTTCGGGGTCCTCATGGATGTTGTTGATCTAGAAGTCTTCTTTAAAAATGTCCTAGAAAGACCTTAATATAACATATTTAGTAAAAGTTATGCTCTTTTAGAAACAACAGGTCTGATGAAGAAAATGGGAAGTCACGATCATGACTCTGCAAAAAATTTTGAAAAGTCATCATGATCATGACCTCGAATGTTTTCCAAAACCTGAACATGTTTGATTCTTTTGGCCATAACTTTTTCATCCAACCTCCAAATGACTTGATTCTTGAACCAATAGATTTCTAACACATTTCCCTATCTCTCCATAAAAATTGATAGTCTTTCGTGTTTATTTGAAAAATATTGATGGAAAGAAAGTGAGGGAATTGGTTGGAAGAGCATGAATTGGTTATAAACATACCTTGGTTTTTTAATCATATCTTGATCTGTAGAGCTCCAAATGAGATGGTTAGAGACATAAAGCTGAAATTATTCTGAAGAATTCAATTTGTGATTTTGGTGACTGACTGGTGTGAGCACGCTACCTTTGTGGGATGCATGTTTAGATGTCACTTAGGACGTCAGGCACATGTCTTGCGAGGGCGAGGTGTCGAACACTTATGGCATCAGAGCAAATAGGTTTAGGAGTATCCTTGGCATGAAATGGGTAGCTTTGAATTACGAAATGAACATGCATTGTTTTAAATGAACCATATGCATTATTTTAAATGAACAACATGTATTGTTTTGTATTGTTTCACTTAATTTGAAATTGTTTCATATGATTTGAATTGCTTCACATGATTTGAATTTGTTTTACATGAAACATAAACTAAAGGTTTTTAAATGGTTTTGAATTAAAGGAGTGATTATGCCGCCTCGAAAGAGAAATCAAGGAGCTATGACTCAGTCTTGCTCTCGCTAAGGTAGCACAGATGAATCTTATGTCCCATAAGATGCGGGGACACATTCTACTCCTGATTCTGAGGCACCTAGTGTTCAACATGTAGTGCCATTTCCTCTTCCTCCTATGCCTCAAGTAAACCCTTTAGATCCACAGTTCTTTCAAACCTTTACTCAGGCTTTCTTCCGTTGCAAGCTCTAATGGAGAGGAGTGGACAACATGATAAGCTCCGCAAGTATGAGGCTATGGATTTCAATAGGACTACCAATTCTGAAGAGGCTGAAGCCTAATTGAAGAGGACAGAGAGAGTCCTGCTTCAAATGAAGTGCACCGATGAGGAGAAAATAGATTATGCAGTTAGCTTGCTATAGGGGAGCGTGAGGTGAATCACACGTTAATACAATATTCAATGATTTATAGTTGCACAAGAAGTGGGGTTGAATTGTGGTAAAATTTTTCGTTAACCCCTTTTTGAAAACTTCTTTCCGTTAAAAAAAATTTGTTCGTTCCAAAAAGAACTACTGTTAATCACGTTTGTAAAAGATTTTCTAAAACTTGTGTAACACAGTAATATTGAAAATCACAATTAAGAGAGAGAGAGAGTTGAGAGATTTCGACACAGTAATTTTTATACTGGTTCATCCCAAACCGTGGGCTACGTCCAGTCCTCAGATGCCTATCTGAGATTTCACTATCTCTCAAAAACTTTACAAGTATTCTTTTCACTGAGCCTCTTCAGGTCTCTCTACAATGAGTATTCTTTTACTCTTAGCCTCTGCAGGCTACCTTCACTACTTTCACTCTAAAAGTTGTTTCGAGCTTTGTTACAGAAATAATAGCTCTAATTGTTCGCACGATATCTCACAAGAATTTCTAAGCTCTTTTTGCTCTAACAAAATTCATTAATCTATCTGACATGACTAGTATTTATAGCCTTCGTCTTCAATTGCTTCTTGAAAACTGCTTCTTGATTCTTTAAAGAAACGGTTATTCAGTTGAGTTCTGTAACTAACTCATACTGACGCTTCCGTCTACATTTTTAGCTTCTGCTTTCTTGCGTCTGCTTTCTAGCGTCTGCTTTTCAGTGTCTACTTTTTAGCTTCTACTTTCTAGCATCTACTTTTCAAATAGCTTCCTTCTGTTTTTGCTTATTAGCTTCCTTGTGTCTGTTTTTGATTCGTTTGCTTTTCTACTTGGCTTCCGTCTGTTTTCCAAATAGCTTCCTTCTGTTTTTGCTTCTTAGCTTCCTTGCATCTGTTTTTGATTCATCTGCTTTTCTACTTGGCTTCCGTCTGTTTTCCAAATAGCTTTCGTCTGCTTTCCAAATAGCTTTCGTCTGCTTTCCAAATAGCTTTCGTCTGCTTTTGATTCTTTGCTTCTGTTTTTCATTCGTATGCTTTTTGTTTGTCATCAAAATTATTAATCGTAAAGTCATTTTGACTTAACAATCTACACTTGCTAGGAAATTGTTGAATCTAAACGGGTAAAACATTCTGGAAATAGTTAACAAGGAATCAATTCTTATAGGAGTGTGATCAGAGATACCAGGATTAAGGAAATTTTCAATGCTTCTTGTAAAGGTAGAAAGCCATTCCTCATTAACCAAAGCCCTATCAAGTTTTTTCCTGATGTGCCACAAAGAGTTTTGCTTATTGGACCATGTAAAAAGGTGTCCTTCCATTTTTCAAATCTAACAATTCCACCTCCTGCATGCAATCATACAAATCAGGGGAGTAGTTGAGCAGATTGCAATTACCTTCTGCCTCTGTCCTGAATGCAGTGGTGTTAAAGTCACCACACACTAACCACGGGAGAGAAACCAAACCCTTAATCCGACGATGATCATTCCAAAGTTCAGATCTTTGGAAAACTGTGTTGAAACCATAGACAAAAGTTGCTAGGATCCATGAATTTTCCATTTTGAAATTGATCTTGGTGTGAATGTGCTGCTGTCCAAAATCCAAAGTTTCCACTTCCACAAAATCAGCATTAATAGCTAAGATAATCCTACCATAGGCATGACATCGGTGATTTGTAATGAAGTGCCAATTGCTTCCTAAACATGCCAGTTTATTCAAATTAGCTTCTCTAATTTTAGTTTCCAACATACAAAAAAACCTAGGCTTTTCAGTTATGACAAAGTCCCTTGAAGCATTGAGCTTGGAGGGACTATTTATTCCACGAACATTCCAAACTAACAAAGTCATAGGCAAGCAGTTTTTCCTTTAGAGCTTTTCCTATTGCTCCTAACACTTTTCCTAAACATGATCTGCTCAATTTTGTCCTCAAGGTTATTACCAATCAGCTGATCTGCCCTTTGATGAGTTTCTTCAGCAAGCTGTTCTGCGCCCTTTGATGAGTTGCTTCAGCTACTATTAGTAGGAACACCTTCATCTGGATTAGGATCACTATGTACCATCTCATTGCACCTAGTGTTAATAGAGTTGCTGCATTCTTCATCAGTTTTATTAAGTTGTTCCTCCCTCTGTTGAGCTGATTCAATAGTGTTCTCCATCTGATTATGAACTTGAGTGTCCAAAGATCCATTAGATGGCTGAAGTAGCCCTTGATTCTCCTCCACTTGTTCTGTCTCCTTGTTCTGCTGTGGATCCTCCTGCTCCAATTTTTCCAGCCCCATCACTTCCCAATAATCCCCTTTAAGAAAAGTTCTACCCGTAGGTTTCCATTCCTTTCCTTAAGCCTTGAGGGATGGTCTCCAATGGTAAAAGACAAACACCTTATCTTCTCTAAGAGAATTTTCATCAGCTAGTCTTAGTATAGGAATGCTCTCTTGCAATTCTTTTGTGATATCCATGCTGATACATAACCGTGCAAATCTTACCCATTTTCTCATGGCTGTGTTCTCATCCATACATAATGGCTTTCCTAAATAGCTTGCCAACATACTCAGCCCCTTAGTAGCCCAATATTCTAAAGGAATATTATGGATATTTACCTATAAAGGAATACTCTTTCTTCTAATTTTCTCCAGTTCCATTCATGGATGCCAGCTTTGCAGGAATAGAGGAAGCTGATAAATATGCCAAGGACCTTCTTCTAAGACCTTTAAAGCTTCAGATTTAGAAGAAACGGTGAAAATAATGTTATCCTCTTCGGATAACATAACCTCCAAAAGTTCTCTTCCCTTCCAATTCCTAGCTGCCCAAGCTTGAATGATGGGAAAAGCAAGTCTTTTCTCCGTAAAGAATCCAACTAGAGTAGCTTCCCAAGATTTAGCTCCTTGTTGAAGAATATCAATACTGGGAGCAACCATCAGCTTGCCTTCAAACTCCACTGGAGGGCTGAACTCCAATGAGGAGTCTGATCCATCACCCACTACTTGTTTCCAAGTTCTCTTGGGTACATCTGCTTTGTTACCTGCTGCAGTAGCAGCTGCAAAGCTTTTAGGTTTAGCCAGAACTCCATTCTCAAATTTGAAGTCAGCACCTCCAATCTTCAGCTTACCCCATTCTCTTCTGCTCTGCTTCCTACCTCCAATCTTCATCCTACCCCACTCTCTTCTGCTCTGCTTCCTCCTACCCTCCCCCTTCTCCTTTCCCAAATCTGCATTGCTCCTTTCCTAGTTTTCTTTTACCTGAAACTCTTATCCCATTTCTTTTCTGACTTGCACCCCTGAGGGAACATCGGAGGAGCTACAACTTTAGCATTGTTGAGTGTGGAGAAACTATGAGAACTAGAGTTTTTACTTTGAGATCAACTTTACATTCGGATGATTAGTGGAACAACTATTTTTTCAACCTTTTGAAAAAGAGGATTACTTTAATTTTATATCATCAGTAATCATAAATTATTCTTTTTTTATAAAATTTAACTTCTTTTTCTATCATTTTCATCCAAAATTGATTTAAAAATAGGTAACACCACTAAAATGTACACAAGCGTTCAACCTCTAAAAATATTCAAGTGAGATAATTCTATAAATGGTATAAAGAAAGTGTATTAAGAATATAACTCCTATTTAATGTAGGCCTATTTATAACAGGGTTTACAACTTCCTAGTAATTTGATATAAATATATTTATAATTTCAATTAAATTTTAAATAGAATTAAAACTAATTTTAATTTATTAATTAATTTACATTAAAGTCTAATATTTAATATTGGTCTCTTTTTTCAAATATATTATATTTGCTATTAAAATTTTAACTTGATTAATTATATATGACCTATTAGGTTCTTAACTATATTAATAATAAATATAAACTATAATATTAAATTATATTTAAGATTAATTTATATTTAGTTTTACCATTAAATAATTTATATTTATTTATCCAAATGTCCAGCAATATATTATGATCATCCAAATATTAGAAATGTCAAATTGACATTGATTAATAATTTCATATATAATTTTCATGTGTGATATAATTATTTCATCATAATTATATATATGGAATATGAATTTAGTTTCTACTCTATTTAATTCTAATTAATTTAGGATGAAGAATCATATATAATCTTTCAACTATTTTTCATGCAATTCATACTACACCTAATGTATAAATTTAGTTGCCTTTGATTATAATACGTTCTAAATAGTATCAAAACAAAGCAATATCTATTCATAGAGATCTCAAGTTAAATAGTCACATATACAACTAGCATTTTTCATATATATACAAATAATATTTCATATGAAATTCTCATAGTTAGTTAGTCTAGTAAACTTATTCTTTAACAAATACTCATACTTTATTTAAATATGTCTATATTTTAGCCTATGATATAGAATATTTCTTTCACAAGAAAGAAACATATTGTATGTTACTCTTTTCACCCAGTAATGTTTATTATAATAATGACTAAGAAAGATTTAAGAATCATACATTGATGCAGTATGAATCCCATAATTACAGTGTTATTATAATTTTATTTGCAAAATATAATTATTATGTGAATGTAATCTTATAATTTGGTTATGTTCGTATGTAATCTTATAATTTGGTTAATTAAACGAACATATTTAAAAATAAATAGTTCTTTAATTAAATATGTCATAGATATACAACTAACTAATTAAATATAGAGCGTAAACCAATACTTTAATATCACTAAACTAGTTACTTTAAATTTTATTCTGTCTTTAACTTCTGCTTAATTCTTATAATATCATAAAAAGAAAGATAAAGAATAAACACTAACTTGAGCCATAAATTCGATATAATTCATGGCATTTGATGTAAGATTTTAGGTGAAGTGTCAAAACAGTATCATTGATATTTTTCTATAATGTATTATAATATTTACTAAGATTTAAGTATTGGTGTAAACTTTGGACAATGAGGACATGGCACCGAGTTTTAAAGCTTTGCCAATTTGATGATTTTTAGAAGTTATTACTACGATTACTACTTGTCAATAATGGAGGATAGAAAAGACCCACTTCAAACTTTTAAGATCAATATTGTTTACTATTATTATTAGCATTTGTTACAAAGACTTCTATTAGTATTATAAGTTAATTATAAATTTATATAAAACTCTGTTTTAATTTAAGTATGATTTATTATTTAGAATTATTATTAGTTATTTATAATTGTATTTTGGATTCTTATTAGAACTATATAAATAAAGCTTTTTATCAAGTCATCTGACATATACTTTCATTAATAACAATTGAATACTTTTACAATTTTCATTCTTTGTCTACTTTTTGTTATGTACATGACTAAACTATGTTTTGTTAAGTATTAATTTTGATGTCAAACTCCAACTTTGTTTGTTTTCACAATTCAAGTTTTGATATTTTTAGTTCTTTTTTGTTTCCATCTTGAATATTGCCTAAAAAATTCAAAATAGCCCACGAATCATGATATTGTTAGAAAATTCATAAACAACCCAAAATATTTTTACAAAATCCAAAAACAACATATAATATTGCCATAAAAATCTAGAAAAAGCTATAAACCAAAAATCACGTAGAAATAGTCTAAAATACCTAAAAATTAAAAAAATCACTTTAAAGTTCTCAGAAGTCAACTTTTCTTAGCTAATCTGTTGGGACCCGATCCCGGAGCCTAGTCGCACAGTGCGGGGCCCCGGTACCGGAAACCCAACTATCCGGAACGGAAACACAATCGAGGACCGCTGGGCCCTAGTCCCGACCCCCAAGGCTAAACCCAGGGTGATTCGTCGAGACAAACAAAGAGAGAAACCGCGGAAGCCAAACACTCAT
>JANZXV010000212.1:31410613-31433719 GCA_027576455.1 Erythroxylum roigii | reverse complement strand
TATTTTTTTAATTGACAGCCAAACAATCAACTGGCTTTTTAAAAAAGCTCTTCTCAGAAAAGCTCTACTGATAAAAGCTCAACCAAACGGGCACTAAGACAAAGAAGAAGCATTTTATTTGAAATGTACATTATCCCTGAGGCGGTGTGTATGCAAATCGCCACCTTATCCATAGCCAACGAGGCCCCTCCAGCGAACACCAATCGATGGGCTCATACCAAACATGGGTGCTTTACAGTCGCTTCGGCCTATGAGATCATCGATGGTCAGGGTCCGGATCGTCAGTTGAATATCTGGGAGTCCATTTGGAAGTGGGCGGGACACCAACGAATCCGTTCTTTCCTCTGGCTCCTAACAAAAAACAAGCTCATGATGAACCAACAACGCGTGGCGCGTCATGTCGCTAGGGATAACAGGTGCCAATTCTGCGGTCAGGAGGAGTCCACCCTCCACGTCATGCGCAATTGGCTGCGGGTGACCACCTTCTGGCAACAGTTTCCAACAGGACTTGGTAAGGTGGGTTCATTCCAATCTCAAGCCCCCCTCCCTGGCACTGCCTGAGGACTGGGCTACCGTTTTCGGCGTTGCTTGCTGGATGCTTTGGTCCTAATGCAATAAAAGCATTTTTGATACGGATTTTGTGTGGCCGGAACATGGTCATTGTGCCGTGAAGGAGTTTGTAGGTTGGATAGCGAAGGCGAGGACTGTCGAAAACAACGTCTTCTCCACACAGGGCCTTTCGGTGGGTAGCCTGGTGGGATGATCCAAACCACCGGCGGATTGGCTCAAACTCAATATTGACGGAGTTGTTAACCCAGTTTCGACTGCAGCGTCAACGGGCGGCTTACTTCGTGATTGGAACGAAACATGGTGTGGCAGATTTTTCTATCACCTTGGCAAAGACTCGGCTCTTACAGCATAACTTTGGAGAGTCCACTCAGGCCTCACTATGTCGTGGTCGCTGGGATTCCGTCGTGTCATTCTAGAAGTGGACTTCTTGGAGGTCATTAATCTTATCTCTTCTTCCTATACGGGGACTGACAGAAATAATCTTTTGTTGACAGGTACCTGAGAGTTACTTCACAGAGATTGGGAGGTGCACATTCAACATGTCCATCGTAAAGGAAATTAGTGCACTGATACTCTAGCTCATCTTGCAGGCTTAGCAGATCTTGGCGTCCATCTCTTACCAGCTCCCTCGTTACCTGTTCTTCATAGTCTGCACCAAGACAAGCTAGGCACTTTATACCGCCGCGTTAAGCGTTACACACGTACTTGTTTTATTTTGTTTTCAGATGTGTTTTATTCTTGTAATAAAAAATAACTAGAAGGATGAAGAAAATTTCATTGCTAATTTTTTTAGTTTAACAGTTAATTGAGCAAAAATCAAATTGGCAAAACTCAATTTAGTGACGCTTTAGGTATTATAAATTTTATGATTTTAGAATCGTTGATCTAATGAATTACACACATCAATTGTTCTTTCTTTTTATTAATTCCTTATCTTCAAGAATACATTAGAGCATATGATAACCATCACTTTGGAACAACACAAATAAATGAATTCAAATAAATAAATATTTTAGGTTACAATGAGTTGTTATAAATATATTAATTTGAATATAAACTCAAATTTCTTTAAAACTAAAAATTAAAAACTTATAATCAAAATAAAAATCAATAAGTTATAATAAATTGATGACGTTTAAATATTAAATTATCTTTTAAATTTAGAAATAGTAAAATTATTTAAATATAATGTTTTTATTGTTGCATAATTTAGATAAATATTTTAAATAAAAATTAAAGATATTCTTCTACTATTATAAATAACCATGTAACCATAGATATAATTATCTTACTTATTTATCTAGCTCCCTAAAAAACATCACTAAAATTAAAAAAGATAAATTAGTTAATAAATTACTGAGTTTGATTAATATCGTATTTTTATTGTAAATTTAAATACAAAGGTAATTTTTACTAAACTTCTTATGAACATAATTTCAAATTATTAAACTTCATATGAACATAATATCAAATTATTATTTTTTTCATTGAATAAATAAAATATGTTCATCATATTTAATTAATAAAATTGAATAAAAATAAGAATAATTTATTACCTATATATATCGAATAAATTCCCCTTATGCTTATTATTATATTAATTTCTACAATTATTATTGATATACTACTTATCTAAGGCTTTATTATAATTAATGAAATGATCAAGAAATATAATACATCAAACTTAACAAGAAATTACTGGACTAAATCATATAAAAAATGTGAAACTTTAGAATGGCAACTAAAATTATATGTGCAAGCGATATAAGAATTATTGGAAACATTATAAATAGAGCTCATTACCATGCTTTAAGACAACCAAAAAGTTCTTGCAAGGTCCATGTACAATACAACTCCTTTCTTTGATTGCCTCAACATACAGAGTTATTAGTCATCAAGATAAATAATATCTTGGTTTTATAAATGTATTTATTTAGAGCTACGAGAAGAAACAATATCTATATTTTGTCTCTATTTTTAAATATTTACTTATAAATATAAGCCAGAAAATATTTTCACCAAATCTTTTCTTTGAAAGTTTTTCACTATACATATTAGATTAATTTTCGTAATAAGAAATTATCAAGTAGAAATACATATACAGCATACATTAAAACTATATTAATTATTATTAATGATAACTAACAGACTCATGAATCATGATTTAACGATTAGATGACAAAAATCTATATCCTAACTACTTGGTCTGGTTCAACTAATTTTGAGAGGAATACGTACATCTTATAGGGGTTATTGACTCATTTGACACCAACCTTATTATTGGTCATTTAATGATCCATCAGTGAATTAAGATTAAGGTAAAAAAAAAACTTATTGTTTGGTTAAGACATATATAATACGTGTAGTGTAGGATATATATATCTTTCTTGTTGATTTAGAAGAACGATACAACATGTATGAAATGTTTATTTCTTAGATATTACTTTTATCACATACAGATATATATAGTTATGTTAATAGGAAAATTAAAAGAAATTAAACCAATTAATCCCTTGGGGCTGAATTTTGGTTGCACGTAAACGTATTGTTATCGAAATGCTACTATTTTTAATTTCTACTGTTCTCGTTAGACTGAGCTGACGATGATATAATTAGGTACTTTGCATGCATGTGAGGTTTCTTAAAATTTTATGGAACAAAAAGTTTACAGTGATGTGTATAAAGTCGGATTAGGAGAAGGAGCTTTCAAGGTTTCCATAAGATTCTGGTGCTTACAATGACTTTATATATTTGTTACTGAATTAATAAGATGGATACGTATCGGTATCTCACCTAAACCCCCAACCTATCCACTCAAGGCCTGCTTTTCTTTTCATATAATTAATATATGAAACTCCATTAGGTTCACGTACTACACCTAACCCACTTTCCATCAATATTCTAATGATCTTTTGAAAGAATAAATTATATATGTACGTGTAAACACTAATGATTATAAGATGCTTTAATATTTATATATTTTAAAATATAGGTTTAAATTCTTCTATTTTGAATTTTTATTTTAATAAATATATTTTAAAATTTCACATATAAGAAAAATATTATAAAGAAGAGTTATAATTTCTAAAACATAAAAGTTAGCCTTTTTAAATATTTCTATTAAATTCTAAAAATTTTTATAAATGCGGCTATCCAACGTCACATATTGCCACCCACTAATTAATATATTACCACGATGTATCGCTAACAAGAAAGGTTTGACCATGACTAGAAAAATGCATGCTATGCTATGATTGGAACAATCTTTAGCTCATTTTGCTTGTCTATATACATGTACATAGTGGATGATTTTATAATGGGGAATTGGTTTGGTTGCACATGGATACCATTGGTTTCCATGAAAATGTTAACAAGTTATTTGCTTGTCTCATTCACTTCACTTAGCTTCATGGATCCCAAAAAAAAGCGGAACAATTGCAATCATTCATGTATCTATAATATGTAATCGATCATGTGATCCAATGGCTCCTAATGTTTATGTAGGTCACATGACCCGTCACATAAATTGGGAGGAAATCAAAGTTAGAAGCTCTCAGTTTGGATCTTGATCATTAACTCTTGATAGTTAGATGTTTTGGAAATTTAATCTCATCATAAATATGTAGTAAAAGGTTTAATTCTCTACAAAGACAAGTGGGTTAACAACCCATCAATCTTAATGCAAAAAGACACATGCACATACAATTTGCCTATAGTTTGTAACTTATTGATTACATTTCTTTTCCTTCACCGTTGAAGTACTTATGTGGGGTCCTACAACATGCAATAAATTGAATGCATACTTTCCAAAGTACTATATCTTCTAGTTTTTACCAGCTCAACTCACATTTGGCAATTGTCAAACATTACTTGTATGCTAATGAGGTAACTCATTACCACTAATCTTTGTCAGTTGCACGGAACGAAAAACGCAAGTTTCATGAGAGCAAAAGTGGGGGAGTTGAATGGATAATTCCACTTGTACATCCCCTCCAGCACCATACTGGCTCTTCCATCACCCCTTCCACGCCATACCCCGTCAGATCCTCTTCCTACTCCGGCCTCCGTCCGCCGTCCGAGGCCGTGACAATCACCGTTACTAAAACTCATCACAATGTCCTAACCAACCTAGAAGATGGGAACTTGCATCTCAAAACCAACCAAACAAAACCCATACGCTCCTAGAGACCAAACCAAGACACCAAATGACAATCTAAGCACAACACAAACCCCAAAGTCTCCACACTCTTCTCCCCTTCAGACCCTGCCCAAAAAGTCACCTTTTTTTGCATTCCACACTCCCAGCCCTCTCCATCTCTTCAAAAACTCGCCTTCCGCCGCCACGCCACGAAGGGCCTTCAAGAAGCCCTTCCCACCACCGTCCCCAGCCAAGCACATCCGCGCTGTCCTCCGCCGCCGGCAGAAGAAGAAAAGCTCGTCGATTCCGGACGAAGGTGAAGATGAAGAAGAGGAGGTGGAGTTGGACAAGCGGTTTGGGTTCTCTAAAGAGTTCACTAGTAGGCTTGAGGTTGGCGATGAAGTGGGTCGAGGCCATTTTGGGTACACTTGCTCTGCCAAGTTTAGGAAAGGTGACCGTAAAGGCCAACAAGTGGCTGTTAAAGTCATCCCTAAATCAAAGGTTGGTTTTTAATCTACAATTTAAGTTTGTTTTCTTTTAACAGGAGTTATCTATTTCTCAGTTGAATTTTCTGTTTTTAGCATGTTACGGTTTTGAAGCATAATATTTAGATCTACAGATTTACTTTGTTATGTTCTCTCCGATGTTTGTTGTCTTTTCTTTATTGTGAGGTTGTGCTTTTACGGTATTGATTTTAAACCGGGGGGACTAATAGTTTGATAGATAGAAAGAAGATTCTGCGATTTTAAGGATGTTGGAATTTGGAATATATTGTCAGTTTGGATATTTCTTCATTGGATAATATTGGTAATTTTGAAGTTATCGGAGCTTTTAAAAGTTGTACGCATAAAAGGTGATCGTCTTATCTGTTTATTGGTTCTTTTGGTGCATGCCAAGACTTTAACTAGAGTACAGCGTACTTTGCTTCTATTTGGATTTTGGCGGGACTTGTTGGAAGTTGGAATATTTTGATTTTGGAACCTAATCTTGACTTAGAATGTGTAGTTTCACTCTGAGTTGTCTGAAAATGAGTGGAATATTCGGCACATTTAGATTTCTCGTTTGTGATATGCTTTGTTAACTCCCAAGATTTTACGGCCACCACTTAATGCATAGGGAGACCTGTGATTAACGGACTGTCAGTGAGGCCTCATTGTTGAGAAAAAATCATTGCTCATACAATCTGTCAGCTGGTGCACTTATGACGAATGTTTCAAGCTTTTAGAGAAAAAGGCTGGGAGGGGAGTGCGAAAATCATTGTGGTACTCTAGCAGAAGAAAGTCTGTTGTTGCTTTTATTTTAGAAAGATATAATTAATCTCTACAAAAGTACATGGCTCAACCTTTACTTCTCCCACAAATGGATGACCTTTTTTTTTTTTTCCCCCTCCTATTCTTTATTGCCAGATGACAACAGCTATTGCTGTTGAGGATGTTAGAAGGGAGGTCAAGATATTACGGGCCTTAGCAGGACATAACAACCTTGTGCAGTTTTACGATGCATTTGAAGATTTTGATAACGTCTATATAGTGATGGAGTAAGCTTCATTACAGCATTAAATCCTTTTCATGCTCTTTGCCTATGGCTATAAATAGATAGACAAGTAAATGAAAAGGAATGTAGATAAGTAAATGAAAAGGAATGCTGTTAGTTCTTGCTTGTAAGCTTTTGGAGACCTTTGACCTTCCAAAACTTGATTGACACTGACATTTCAGGTTGTGTGAAGGGGGAGAGCTCTTGGATAGAATCCTTTCAAGGTGATTTCTTTTTAAGGGCCTGCGAGTGCAATGTGAATTTTAATGCATGATCTAATATAGCTTCTAACTAGATCTTTTGATCCCTTTAGGGGTGGAAAATACTCTGAAGATGATGCAAAGGCCGTTTTGGTGCAGATACTAAGTGTTGTTGCCTTTTGTCATCTACAGGGTGTGGTGCATAGGGATCTTAAACCTGAGGTGAGCGGTTAAATTCCCCATTTCAAATTTCCTGATTTAAGTTGAACAGGAATATAATTAATTTGCATTACTTTAACTGAAGTTGATGATGATATTTTTGGCTTAAACTTAAATGAGTGTAACGAATCTAGCTCAGTATTTTTTTTCTTTTACTTCCGGAAATTTGATAACTGAAATTACTTCTGATTGTTTGATCAGAACTTTCTGTATACTTCTAAGGATGAGAACTCTCATCTGAAGGTCATAGACTTTGGCTTATCAGATTTTGTCAGACCAGGTTTGTCTCCCTAACCAATATCCACTTGAAGCCCTGATTCCTGAGTTTCATCCTACTTGCTTTTGGGAATTTGGATGAGTTGGTGATGACTATGGTGGTTTTCAGATGAAAGGCTTAATGATATTGTTGGAAGTGCCTACTATGTGGCTCCTGAAGTCCTACATAGATCTTATACCACAGAAGCTGATGCATGGAGTGTAGGGGTTATTGCATACATTCTATTGTGTGGTAGTCGTCCATTCTGGGCACGAACTGAGTCTGGAATTTTCCGGGCAGTCTTGAAAGCTGATCCAAGCTTTGATGAAGCACCTTGGCCATTGCTCACTCGAGAGGCTAAAGACTTTGTCAAACGATTATTAAACAAAGATCCAAGGAAACGAATGACAGCTGCTCAGGCTTTAAGTAAGTGCATCTTTCGCCTATATACTACATGGTATTCACACATCCTTGCAAATAACAGATGCATTGCTTTATTTACAGGCCATCCTTGGCTGCGGGATTGCCTTGGTGTGAAAGTTCCTCTTGATATTCTAATATTCAGGATCACGAAGGCATATATGCGTACATCATCCTTGCGTAAGGCTGCTTTAAGGGTGTGTATACATCCAGGATGACCTAAAAATTAATTTAAAAGTTGTTACTGGAATGAGTTCTCTTTCAGTTTGTGATACTTGGGGTTGTGGAAGAATTTCTTTTCCATTTTCTATTGATATAAGATCTGCATTTTCTCGATATGCTGTTTATTCTTTCCCAACAATAAAATTGGAAGTTAAGTGCTGTTGTAGTTATAAAATTCCCTGTAAGGTCATGAACAGTCTTGACCTCAATTTCGTTGATGAGCACAACTATCGGTGTTTTTGCTTGATGTATTATGTGAACTTCTAAAGTTCCTATACTTGTGTCTATGCTGCAGGCATTATCAAAGACACTAACGATGGACGAACTCTTCTATCTGAAGGAGCAATTTGCTCTGTTAGAGCCAAATAAAAGTGGCAGCATAAGCTTGGAAAACTATAAGATGGTTATTGTCTGCTCGCACTGGTTTTTTGTTTCTCTCCCTCCTAGTATTATTAGGTGATATAAAGCCTTATGCCATCTCTCTTGTTTTATCTAGGCATTGATGAAAAACGCAACAGATGCAATGAAGGATTCTTGTGTCCCTGATTATCTTGCTTCGGTATGAACTAAGTTGCCAGTTGTCCATGTAGCTTTAATGACTTGTTATGCCTATACGATTGTTGTGTTTATATATGAACTCACATCTTAATTGCTCTTTCATGACAGCTGACTCCACTGGAATACAGAAGAATGGATTTTGAAGAATTTTGTGCAGCTACATTAAATGTCCATCAACTGGAGGCAGTTGAACACTGGGAACAACGTGCTCGTTGTGCATATGAGCTTTTTGAAAAGGATGGAAATAGGGCTATTGTTATTGATGAGCTTGCTTCTGTAAGTCGAGATTTCTCTTATCTGTTGAAATAAACACGTATTATTTGTGATGTTTTCAAGTACGAAATGTTTGCTTGTGGCAAACTTCAAATGACATGAGTTGATATGCTGACTACTTAACTAGCTTTCTAATGTCATTTTGCAAATGCTTTATTTCAAGAACTTCAAACTTGACCAAGATCAAATAAAGCAGGCAGATTGGCAGTGTAAATTGTTTTGAATGACAAACTAATTAGTAATATTGTTGGGTCCGTAGTGCTTGATTGCAGATATTCACAATCTTAGGAGTCTTTGGTGTGAGTTCTATCCTTCCCTTCCTTTGTATGTTTCCTTTGGTTATTAGTTTTTACCAAACCTTAATATATTTGCATTCAACACTCGACATTAGGAGCATGATTAACAGCCAGCTTAATATATTTTAATTGATCCACTTTTGGGCAATACAATAGCAACGCAGCATTATTCTCCTTGCAATGGCACTGTGTGAAACTTACTGGAGAAGTTTTTTTTAATAGGAACTTGGTCTGGGCCCCAATATCCCAGTACATTCTGTTCTCAATGATTGGATAAGGCACGCGGATGGAAAGCTGAGCTTTCATGGTTTTGTCAAATTGTTGCATGGCATTTCAAGCCGAGGCATGGCTAAAATACAGTGAAGGATCGAAGAATCTTTGTTCGAGGACACCAATATTTCTATGCTTCTTGGCCAAACAACATGCGAATGCAATAGCACATAAATACATGTTGAAGATATTGCCAACTAGCACTAGCTCAAAGTCTACAGCCCTCTGTTCCCCAGATTAAAGCTCATGACAGATATTGAGGCTTCATGATTGGTTTAATGTGGAGTATGATGTTCACTCGCCTTGTAAAGATATATAGTTTGTTTATGCCTAAAGAGGCCAAAATTGTAGTTTCTTCTTGCCAAGGTGTTAAACATTTGACAATTGGCACTTATACCAGATTCCACTTGTTTGATGCTTTAAAGTAAATCTGAATTTACGTTCCTGTGAATACAATAAGCTTTGTTCTAGTTTGGTATCTCGTGCAGCAGAGAGAGAGAGAGAGAGCAACACGTGTGCTAATTTTAATTATCCTCATAAGGTTGTTTCCCTTCTGTTCCCAGTAAAGTGTTGCCTGTGGGAGACTAATGCCTCCTCCTGATTGTACTTGTATCTTAAAGATGAGCATGAAATGCTGTACGTAAACCAACACCAACGTGACTCAGTTTAACTAGATATTATTACTATTTGGTTTTGAGGAATATATTTTAACTGAAGTAAAATTATTTGGAAGGATAATTTTTAATTGAATTGGAATATCTTATGCTTCCTGATTAGCTTAAAAATATTGATTTTGTTTGTTAATTATTTAATTAAATTCCTAATTTCCTGTCAGAAAAAGGGAATAGAGAATGGGTTGGGAAAACCTCCCTTGAACCCTAATACCCTAATCGGAAGCATAGAAATCAATTTAAGCATCGAGAGCTTAGAGCTCTCCTGTCTCTTGAATTTAACTCATCTCTCAGACAATTCCTTTACTTCCTGAAATGCCCCTCCCAAGACCACAAATTTACCTTTCACAATCTCTTTCCTCATCCTCCATAGATGCTGCTCTGGTAGACAAAGCCTTAACTTTTCTCAAGCGCCATCCCTATCAACTGAATTCCCTATCATCCCGGTTCACGCCTGCAGCTGCTTCCAATTTACTCCTCAAGGCCCAACACGACCAAACCCTAACCCTAAATTTTCTCAAGTGGGCACAAGCGCACCAATTCTTCGATCATCACTGCAAGTGCATAACCCTTCACATATTGACCAAATTCAAGCTCTATAAAACTGCACAGACCCTTGCCCAAGACTTGGCCTTGAATACGGTGGACGAAACGGGCAGTTTTGTGTTTCAATGCCTCAAAGAGACGTATCACTTGTGCAATTCAAGCTCTGCAGTTTTTGATTTGGTGGTAAAAGCTTATTCCCATTTGCATTTTATTGATAAGGCTACAAAGATAGTTAATTTGGCTAAATTTAATGGGTTTATGCCCGGTGTTTTGTCTTATAATGCCATTTTAGATTCGATGATTAGGTGCAGAAAACCGGTTACTTGTGTTCAAGAGTTGTATAGGGAAATGCTTGCCGGTGGGGTTTCTCTGAATGTTTTCAGTTACAATATTTTGATTAGAGGTTTTTGCGGGGCTGGGAATATGGAAATGGGTTTCAAACTTTTTAAGGAGATGGAGGAAAAGGAGTGTTTGCCTAATGTGGTTACTTATAACACACTGATTGATGGATGTTGCAAGTTGAGGAGAATCGATGAAGCCTTTGGTTTGTTTAGATCAATGGTGATTAAGGGTCTGGAACCGAATTTAATCACATTCAACGTAGTACTTAATGGACTGTGTAGAGAAGGGAGAATGAAAGAGACAAGTGGAATTCTTGGTGAGATGAGTAGGAAGGGTTATGTTCCTGACGAGGTGTCTTATAACACCCTAATTAATGGTTATTGCAAAGAGGGTAATCTTCACCAAGCACTTTTTCTGCATGCAGAGATGGTGAGGAACGGATTATCACCTGGTGTTGTCACATATACTTCATTGATTGATTGCATGTGTAAGGCAGGGAATTTGAACCGAGCAATTGAGTTTTTAGATCAGATGCATGTTAGAGGACTTAGTCCAAATGAGAGAACATACACGACATTAATCAATGGGTTTTCACAGCAGGGATTATTAAATGAGGCTTACCGGGTTCTAAATGAAATGATTGGGAGTGGATTCTCGCCTTCAATAGTGACTTACAATGCCCTTATTAATGGACATTGTCTTCTAGGGAGAATAGAAGAGGCGACGGAAGTGTTACAAAATATGGACGGGAAAGGATTAACTCCTGATGTTGTAAGTTATAGTACTATTATAGGTGGATGTTGTCGGAACCACGATGTGGATAGGGCATTTCAACTCAAGAGGGAGATGGATCATAAGGGCATCCTACCAGATGCCATCACTTATTCTTCAATCATTCGTGGTCTCTGTGAGCAGAGAAGACTAATTGATGCTTGTGATGTCTTCCGAGAGATGCTGTATACAGGGTTACCGCCCGATGAGTTCACTTATACAACCTTGATAGATGCTTATTGCAAAGAAGGAGACTTGAACAGGGCTTTTGATTTACATAATGAAATGGTACAGAAAGGCATTCTACCTGATACTGTTACATACAGTGTACTTATCAATGGACTTAATAAACAATCTCGAACAAGGGAAGCAAAGAGGCTTCTGCTTAAGTTGTTCTATGATGATACTGTTCCCAACAATGTCACATATAATACACTGATTGAGAACTGCAGTAATATTGAATTTAAGAGTGTGGTTGCTCTTATGAAGGGATTCTGTATGAAAGGTCTGATGAATGAGGCAGATCAAGTTTTTAAGTCAATGATTGACAAAGATCACAAGCCAAATGAAACAGTTTATAATGTACTTATACATGGCCACTGTCGGGCTGGAAATGTTGAGAAGTCGTATAATCTTTACAGGGAAATGATTCACTCTGGGTTTGTTCCCCATACAGTGACTTTTATTGCTTTGGTTAAAGCCCTTTTAACTCAGGGAATGCATGAAGAGTTGAATCAGGTCATTGAGAGCATGCTGAGGAGTTGCAACCTTTCAGATGCTGAGCTTGCCAAAGTATTTGCTGAAATCAACCACAAGGAAGGAAACATGGATGCTGTTTTCAATATACTAACTGAGATGGCCAAAGATGGTCTCGTTCCAAGCATTTTAACCTTTCATAAAAATGGTGCATAAACTATATGATGGATTATTTTGGGCAAACTGCTGCTAATCAGTCTAGATTTTTCCATTAGAGGACAGTGAATTAAGCTGAACTCCTTGGTTTCTTGATTATGCTTTTTGGCTGGCATGCAATGTCATGATGGCTACCTCCCAAAGTATTGCTTCCTTACATTTCCTCATTCAAGGTGAGCATTCTTAATCAACGCTAAAGCTTGTAAGCTGTACCACATATTCATAAAAAATTAAACTACATTATGACCTTGAGAATCGTTCTTAGTGACCTAGTGTGCCAATGAAATTGAATTTATTCACTCAAGATGGTAATTTTGGAGTTTTAAGAGGAAGGTGTATACTCCAATTGTGGATTAGATATGCACGGATGCCTCTGTATTTATTTAATTCATTAGGCATTTATTCTACGTCCTGTTAATACTAGGCTTTGTAGTCAGGAAATTGGCCTAGCAGACATGCTATTCACACTGACTTAGACCCCAGCTAAGGTGAAATACCCTTGGAGAAAATCCTCCCGATACTTCTCCAGTAATAAAAAGCATGAAGACCTGAAGGAGCTCTATTTTGCCACAATTTCTAGTTTGCAGCATTCATGTTAAACTCGGGGTTGAACTTAAAGCCTTTGTGGTTAACAGTATTAAGGTGGTGAACTCAATTGGCTCAAAGAATACTGATAAAACAGCAATTGTTTTTTGCTCACGTTCGAGGTTGCAGGGATCATGTAGAAGTTGACATTTCACTGCTGAGAGTCTGGACTACTTTGGAATGTTTTGTTCCTTGATAATTAGTGTGGGAGGAGCAAGTGATGGGATTTTGATTGCTTTACTAAGTGTGATAGTAATACTTGTAAGAATATTGTCCCTAAATCTGCATGTAACTTTTGTTGATTGGACTGTTCAATACGATTAAGCCTCACATTTTAGTTGAAATTTTGTTCTTCTAATTGTTATGGGACATTGAAGCATTGACTGGTAATGCCTTGTCGAACAGAATATTCTTCTTCATGAGAGGCAAAACCTGTCTGGATTTTGTTCTTCAACTTCAAAGAGGTCATCAGAGTAACAGGAATCGTATATGCTGCTACTTCTAAATTAATGTTTAAAATTGGAGTTGCAGATGCTGTTGTAGAACAGCAGAAGTCAAAGAAATTGTTTCAACAGCTCAATACAGTAAATGCACCAAATTAAAATGTTTCAAAACAAAAATGTTGCTGCTTAACAAATTCATTTATATGTCATAGTTGTCCAAGAAAGCACGCTAAAGTCTGCGTTTCCATTCCATTCATCAAGGAAAGGGCAACGCAAAACTACAACTGACAATAGCTGGACTGCAAAATTATATATAGTTGAATAACCCACAAACAGAGTTACATCTGACATGAGGTACAAATCTTGCGGATGCAAATCATTAAGGATACTTTGAGTGAATACTGGGCACGACAAGCTGTTGAGTAATTATATATTTATAACAACAAATTTCAATGAATTTGAATAAAAATAAAAGCTAAAAATAACAACATAATTGGAGATTTAGATTATGATTTAGGTTAAAAAGGAAAAAATGATCTTAGAATTTACTTCTAATGACAAATTAAATAACATTTTAAAGTGTTTAAATTAATCTTGTCATTTTAAGAATGTTCAAATTGAATTACACATTAACAAAAAACGTGACGAGGATATATAATACTTTAATCATTGACGTGACATAAATTTAAAATTTGAATATTATTATGATTTTATTATGCATATAAGTGCGTGACAATCACTTATTTAAAATTAAAATTTAAAAGTATTAAAACATTTTAAAAAATTAAATAAAAATTGATTTAATTTAAATATAATTAATTTAACTAATTAACTTAACGAAGAGAAAATGACCTATTTGCCCCGACCGCCATCTAGTACCATATAGGCCATCCCATGGTCAATGCCCACATCGGTAGTTTTGTGGTTGTGCCAGGGAGAGACATGTTTCGGGACAAAAGCCAAAGCCAAGAGAGTTAAAAAAACAGAGGTGTGTTAAACTAACACAACTAGAGAAGGATTAGTAAGGTTTTGTTGAACTAAACACAATTATAGAAAGATTTGTAGGAGTTCACTGGAGCGACTTCTGCATCATTAACCACAAGCATTTCACTTTGTCTGTCTACACTATATAGTTACCTACTTTGGCAGGGGAAAGTGAGTCAATGTTTCACTTATCACTATATTTATTTCTAGTAAAAATTTGCACCCACAAAATTTGATCGTCATCGCTCTCTCTTTGAATTGGTTCTTTGCGAATATGCAATCTTTATATCAAACAATCCACTAATCATATAGAGCCACAAGCATAATGTGGCTAAGAGGCTTGTAGTTGTGAGTAGATAATGTTGTAAATATATCGTGTACATACCTAAGTTATAACACGACCATGTAACCTTAGCACCAACCAACCATTATGTTAGTTTGTTAATAATTTGTTAAAGCAGTTAAACAAGTTGACGTGAACCCGTAAATCGAGATCTTGGAACCTACAAACAAGTTATTGAAAGGAATTTCCAGAAAAGCTAAATCAGTCCTATTTTCCAGAAAAACCTTGACTAATGTTTAAAAAAACACAAACCAAAGTTATAAAGAAGGATATTGACGCTACACTCTAAGAAAAGAAGAGAGTGAGAGTGATAAGTCAGAAGAACACCACAAGAAATAACCTTGATAAGTTCCAAGTTCACTGAAGAACCAATAAAGTGAATAACCTCACCAATTTCATAAAACAAATTCCAATGTAAATTCTTGTACAAAAATGACGATTATATAGGCTAAAGAAAACCCTAATTTGTAGCCCTCGCTTACCCTAAGGTACATACCGGGACGTCCTGAAGACATTCTAGTATATATCCGACGATAATGGTGCGCTACATTCAATCACTACATTCACTTTATATGGCATCCTATATTTTATTCTCATATGAACAACATTAAGAAATTCACAATATTTTAAAACCCAAAATTTCCTCATTTCATTTCATAAAAACCGAATGTCTACAATGTGTCTTTCAACATTTCTTACATGTACATTATCAAAGCCTAATACAAAAGTGCTACATGAAAGAGGAAATATACAAAATCTATCTAATCTGCCCAAAACCCAGCTGACTGACCTTTGAGCCATGACTTCACTTCCCAAATCACAAGTCTACACTGCTTGTAGAGTCTCTCAGTAGCTAGAGTCATCTCTCGATCCTCAAAAGTCGATGTTGCAATTTTGGTGAGTTTTGCGAATTTAATGAGGTAACCATCATCGATGGTTCACCCAATTCATGCAACACATCATTACACATAACATATATTCACACTTTTTCATAATTGATAACATATCACATTCTCACTTAAGCATAGGCAATTTTGGCATTTCTATCAATCAAACATACATAACAAAATGAATATAGAATGCTCAAGTGACTCTTGTCCAATTATTACGTTGTTACGACCGAGTGCCTAAACTGTCCCGTATCTATTGTGGATACCGGGCTCATTGATAACTGCCCCTTATTCGATGGAGATATAGGGCTCATTTTACATAGTGAGCCTTTGGCTCTTATACAATTTCTGAGCTCTAGGCTCGTTTTCATAATCTGAGCTTTAAGCTCTTTTTCACAATTTGAGCTTTAAGCTTTTTTTCGGTGGCTACTCCAGTCACAACTCTCATTATCTGATCATGTATTCATGTATATAATGCATCTATCATAATCAATCATGTCACGATACATATAGTTCGTCACATTCACATACAAGTAACACTTCAATAACTCATTCACATATCGCAATCATCGGACCTTCATTGTTCGGAATTAATACAATCAAATGACATTCATTCAATAAGTCAAACAGAATTTAAGCAAACAAGTAATTAAGTAAGACCATCTAGGTTACTCACAAGTCACTCCCGAAGTTAATGCTTTGAAGTTCCGGCAACGTTTAGAGGTTGACATTCCAGTTGCTCCTCTATAACAAGCAATATACACATATTACGATCTGCTCAATTATAAGTGCTTAAAAATGCACATATATGTAATAAAATATGTACAATGAGTGTTTATGACAATCCCGGGTATTTTTCCATTATCCCCATCATATAATCGATCCTTTCTCAAAATTCTCTTGAGTAATATTTTATACTTAGGTTTATACCTCAATAAAACCATTAAAGTCACAATTCATTTCCCATTGGCTCACTTTCAGCTTTTTCTAAGACACCCTTTCGGGTCTACTATTCTTATACTAAAATAGTACACTATACCTAATTTTCATCAAGAAATTGAAAGTCTTAGAGACAATATCAAAATTCAACTTCTTCATGTAATTTGTAGTCCTATGTCTCTAGTTTACTCTGAATCAAAAATCATCTCATTTGGATGTATAGAGAAGAAGTTATTGTCAAAAGAAATAAGTCTGTTTAGACCAAAAATCCACATATCCACATTTCCACCTTTTATTCACAGTGAACATGAAAATGTCTATTTCTCTCTTATTAATGACAAGACAATAAATTGCCATTTTTGTCTCATAAAATAACAATTCTAAAGGATTAACAAGATACTTACTTGATGAAACTCCAAAATCTTCAAAAACGTCAAGAAACCCTAACTCTCATGCACCCCCGTACATCATCTTGAAGGTGGTTTGGGTTAGGTTTTTCTTGAGGCAAAAAGGAATAGATAACGAAGTTGGAGTAGAAAAAGGTAGATGGAAACAAGATATAACTCTAGTGAAGGTTTCAGTATATCATAAGTCTATGAAGGAAAAAGTTTACAGAAGATAGTTTTGAAGAAAAGACTAAGTCAAAAAGTCTCTATGCTCACGTACATACTATGCTTATGTAACCTTATTCTTAAACGATGCATATAACATCTTGAGATTCAAGCTTAAACGCCGCGTATAATGTCCTATGATTCAAGCTAGCGTCTGAGAATCTTAAACGTTGCATATCACGTCTTGCGATTCAACTAGCGTCTAAGAGTCTTAAACGTTGCGTGTAACACTTCGTGATTCAAGACGTTACGTCTAAGAATCTTAAACACTGCGTATAACCCATTGCGATTCAGCCAGTGTCTAAGAGTCTTAAATGTTGCATATAACCTTGCGATTTAAGACGTTGCGTCTAAGAATCTTAAATGCTGCGTATAACATCTTGTGATTTAGCTATCGCCTAAGAGTTGTTCCCACTTAACTGCCTTCGTCTTCAATAATTTTCGTAACAAACTTAGTCTTTCAATTATAAAAGAAACGTGGAATGGGTCTATTGAGTCAAGAAGACTTCACTTCTATTGATTTTATGGAAAATCAATTAATAACAATAGAAGTGTGTGAACTATTTTGATGAATTTGTCAAGTGTGCAGATAAATATATGTGGCACAATTCATCAAATCAAGACGATACTTTAGCAAAGGCTGAATAAGATTAAGTGTCTAAGGTGGATCAAACAAAGTGATTTAGACGCAGATGGATCATCTCAGCTAAAGTGCTTAAGTCACAGATGGATCATCTCAGACAAAGTCCTTAAGTCACAGATGGATCGCCCCAAACGAAGCAGACTAAGTCTGAGATGATCAGATGAAGTAGACGCATCAAGCAAGACAATGAAACCAGACGGAGTAGACGCATCTAAGCAAAGTAAGTAATCGGACGGAGTAGACGTATCTAAGCAAAGCAAGGAAATCAAACGGTGTAGACGCATCTAAGTAATGTAAGGAAATCGAATGGAGTAGACACATCTAAGCAATAGATGCAGGCAAAGTACACATGTCAAAGCCAAATGTAGACGAAGCAGACGCGTCGACGCTAGACGCAGACGTGTTGAAGCTAGATGCAGACGAAGATAACGTGTCCAAGCCAGACGCTGAAAGATTTTAAGGATTCGTCTCTCAGACAATTTAACGCAATTCAACTCTACTCCATATGTCTCAAATTCTACAGTAATCTCCGAAGTTTTCAAAGTTATTTTTAACAATTCTCCAATATCATTTATTCCTATTTCTATTTTCCATACTTCAATTTACTTGCCAATTTGGTATTTTTCTTAGTCCAATAAAATCAACACTTTCGGAAATTATTCCTAAAATTCACCAGAAATTCTAAATCACTAAATACACTCTCAAAATTAGTTTTCCACAACTAAAAACCACAATTCTTAATAGTATCACATTAGAATTTCATTATACCCGAAATTATTCATGAATGCATGTGTAATTATTTCATGTGCAAAAGTTTAATATTCACGTATAAGTGTATATCATATGATGCGTGAGCATGCAATGCATTTCTAATCTCTCAGTACTCTTTCATATTTACTATTTTAACCTCCCCACAGGTAATGGGATGTTACATAATCTATGTTCTAGGAATGATTTATTCCTAAAAATAAGGAAATCCCTAAGATTTAGGAAAAACTTCTCAAAACTAATTCCTAAAGCCAAATATAGAAAGTGGACTTTTAGGAAGCCCAAATTAGTTAGAGATCTCTTGAAATCATCAAATAACATAGTTTTCTAATTAGGCCAAATAGAAAACTAATTAGGCCTATTTAATGTGTGAATTAAGGGGATAGGGTTGATTGATCTCTTTAAGCTCAAATCAGCTTCTATTGTTGTTTGTGTAGCCTAAACATCTTCAATTAGTCCATTAAGAGCTTCCTTCATCCTTTTAGCTTTAGCCCAAGTTATTGGACCTCCACCAATGTGTAATGGATCATTGAAATATGTTGAACCAGATTGCACCACCCTTTGCATGTCCTTAGTTGGGTTTCCATCACAAGTTGTTACTTAGTTAGTAGATGGTTAGATAAGTGGATGAGTTACTTTAGCGAAAAATTTCCGTTTCTTCATTATAGCTTGTATATGAATAGAGGCATAAGCATCAATACAAGATACAACAATAATTCATTGCTTTATTTTCCAATTCTCCAGTAATGTCTTTTATGTGCTATTAAAGGCAATTGTTAAGTTGATATTTATTCATGGTATTAGAGTAACCAATCACTGGATGTTAATAAAATGCCCACTATCTCACCACTAATAACCCATTTTACTACAGCTAGTCACTGCTAATTATGGCAGAAGATGATCACAGTCAAGAAAGAAGAAAGAGAGCTAGAACATAGTTATCACAGAAGCATAGAATCCAAATCATTGAAGATCCTCTAAGCTTCAACCATTAGATCACGCCCGGTATGATTCTTTTTTCTTTTACTCTTAATGGAACTAACTATATGTCATGGTCAAGATCTATGTGAATTGCATTAGGATCAAAGGTGAAATTAGGGTTCATTAATGGAAAATGCCCTATGCCAACTAAAACATCGCCTAAATATGAACATTGGGTTTGAGTTAATTACATGGTAAGATCATGGATACTGAATTCCATCTCCATGGAGTTAGTTGATGCCTTCATCTATGCAAGAAATGCCAAAGAATTGTGGATGAGTTACAAGAGAGACTCGGGGAGAGCAATGGGCCTATGATATATCATATTTAGAGGGAGATAAACTCGATTTGTCAAGGAAACATGAGCGTTGCCAAGTACTACATAAGATTAAAGAAATTATGTGATGAATTAAGTTGCTTGTTGCTAATTCTAAAATGCACATATAATTCATCAAAGACCATAATTGATATAAATCAAATGAGTAGACTGATTTAGTTCTTGATAGGTCTGAATAATTCCTTTGATCATGAGAAAAACTAGATCCTTTTGATGGATCCTTTGCCTAGTGTGAATAAGGCTTATTTGATGATTTTAAGGGAGGAAAAACAAAGGGAAATGCATGCCATGGAAATTGTCTCCGAGTAGTGCTCTGCTGGCTAGAGGTCATGGATTCAAGAAGGAAGGTGGAAAGGAATATAACAAAGAAAGCAATCAATGGAGTGATAAGAAAAGAGAAACAAAGAAAGATAGATTTTGTGATTACTATAACATAGAGGGACATGTGAGAGAAACGTGGTTCAAACTACATGGATATCCAGAGTGGTATAAGGGAAAAAAAGGAACAAAAAGGAAAGAAACAACCAAGAATGATGGCTAACCTTGTTGACAAACCATTTGAAGAAATTAATAACCATGAAATAATCTAAAAGACATCATACCTTAGCCTTTTTTATTAACCCAAAAGACTAGAGTGTTCTTACCCGATAGATCAGTTCAACTAGTTCATCACGTAGGTAATATAACCATAAATTCCTCCTTTTCACTTACCACTACTCTTCATATTCCCAGCTTTAAATTTAAATTGCTTTTAGTTCATAAAATTACTAACTCGACTACTATTAAGATCATATTATACCCATCCTTTTGCATTTTTCAAGACCTATTGATTGAGAAGATTCTAACAATAGGAAAAGTTGTAAGAAGTCTTTACGCTCCGGATAAGTCAACCTTTATACAAGATACAATTGATCCCTTTATGTAACTACTCTTCTACTATTGGAGAAATATCAACTTAGCCAACCAAATTAGGTACACCTTGCACTCCTACATCCTTCCCTTTTATTCAACCAACTTGTTTTACCACATCATAAATTTCTTGGCTAATATATCATGCATTCATAAACCTAGGAGTTACAATCAAGCTAAATTGAATGAGAAAGCTATTGACTCTAAATGGGTATATAAGGTGAAATTTAAACTTGATGGAAGTGTTAATAGGTATAAGGCAATACTAGTTTCCAAATGATACAACTAAATTAAAGGCCTCGACTATACAAAAAGTTTTTCTCCTATTGCTAAATCAGTAGCTGTGAGGTTGTTCCTTGCTATTGCCTCAACCAAATCTTGGCCACTGCATCAAATTTACATAAACAATGCATTTCTTCATAGCTTTCTTGATGAGGAAGTATATATGGTACCCTTTAAAGGTTACATAAAGGCTAAACATGGTGAAGTTTGTAAGTTAATTAGGTCCTTTTACGGACTTAAGCAGGCCTTTAGATAATGGAATCTTGAATTCTCTGCTAAAATATAAAAATTTGGGTCCATTCAATGTAGCACCCCCTTATCGCAGGGTACACACTGGGACGCCCAGAGGTCATTCCGGTACATATCCTTCGTTAAGGGCGAGCTACGTTCGATCTCTACATTCACTTCCTATGGCATCATATCATTATTCACTTGTAAAGCATCATAAGAAAATCACAATATTTTTAAAACCAACTTTTTCCTCATTTCAGTTCACAAAATCGACGACTACATTGTGTCTTTCGCATTTTCCCTATATACATCATCAAAAACCTAATACAAAAGTCCTACATGAAAGAGGAAAAGTATCAAATCTATCTAAGCCATCCAAAAGTCCCAACTGACCGACTTTTGAGCCATGACTTCACTTGCCAAAACACAATCTACACAGCAGTAGAGCCCCTCAGTAATTCGAGTCGTCTCTCGGTCCTGAAAAGACAACGTTGCAATTTTGATGTATTTTGCGAGCCCATCATTAATGATTTCACCGGCTCTTATACACATATCACATTTTGCATAAATACTCATTTTAAGCATACATGTATTGTACAGATACTCACATATCATGGCATGTCACATAGTCATTCAATATCACCTTGTAAACCATTCATGATTTTCAGTCTTATAATATTATATAAGACTCGTTTTCATTCTTATTGTTGTGACTGAGTGTCCATCACTTACACAAATACTGGCCCATAGGGCTCAGTCAGAACAGAGTTCACAAAGCGTAGCTCAACGTGTAGAATAAGAGATCACGGAGCAAAGCTCTACGTGGAAGCGCTTCAAACTGGCTACTCAAGTCACAACGCCTTTATCTGAGCATGTGTTTTATGAAATGCATCACATACTGATCATGTCATATCACATAACAAACATAATGCCACACTGGAACAAAACACTTCCAATATGCGCCCAACTATTTTACTCCTTGGACTTCAAGTCCGGAATTCAGAATCAGATCACAACATTTCAATAATATGGAAGTTTAAACAAATCACGACTATTCAGAACAAATCAATCCTGGGAAAACATCTAGATTGACTCACAAGTCACTCCCGAAGCTAATGCCTGGAAGATCCGGCAACGTCTGGAGGTTGACGTACAATATCACAATTGCACAATCATAAGTATTCAATAATGCACATGCATGAAATGACGTATGTACAATACATATTCATGATAATCCCGGGTACTATCCGACACCAAAATCGATCTCATTTAGATCAATAGAGCTCCACAAATCATAGAGATACTGAAGTTTAGTGGATTAACACCAGTTCACATCCTTTAAGACCACACTCACTGTACTAGTCCTACTATTTTCACTCAATCTTTCTCCATTCATTTCAGATAGCTATGATTCTTGGTGGAGAAGTAAATCAATGTCTTACGAATCTAATGGTTTAAGAATCAGATCATTCGGATGTCTAGACAAGAAGTTATGGCCAAAAGAATCTAACAGGTTTATATCTTTACTCATATTGAACATGCCTTGGCGCAATTGCTATAACTCTCACTACAAGTGTCGGATTGACTTCGTTTATGGACTATTGGAAAGAGGACTTCCAGATCTACAACTTTTATGAAAACCTCAAGGCCAATTCTATCGTTTGACTTCTGTATCATCTCACTTTTACATCGTCTCACTTTCCTTTCGTCTTAGTTCTATCGTCTCATTTCCATCGCCTCTTTTTCATTGTCTCATTTTCTTCCGTCTCATTTCTTCCGTCTCATTTCTTCAGTCTCATTTTCTTCCGTCTCATTTTCTTCAGTCTCATTTCTTCCGTCTCATTGTCTTCCATCTCATTTTATTCTGTCTCATTTTCTTCCGTCTCATTTCTTCCATCTCATTTTCTTTCCCAGAATGTCTCCACTTTTAAGGATCGTAACTTTTGACTCCGATGTCCAAAAT
>JANZXV010000212.1:31336421-31350193 GCA_027576455.1 Erythroxylum roigii | reverse complement strand
TCTTCATAATCTTGATTGGATTTCGTCCCAATTAGATAATCTTCTAGTTTAGGTGGGAAACTTCTTGAAAAAGACTCTAGAAGATCTTGGGCGATTGTGTTCTAATCAAAAACGAATTCTGGAAAAATCTGCAGTTTTAAGATTCCGTCCTTAGGCGTGCCCACGCCTAATCTCTGAATTTTGTCCAGATTGGGGATTTCGAATTTCTTTCTTTCTTTTGCCTCTTTTTGATCCTTTTTTGTCCTTAAAGTGTTGAAAACTATCTGTAAACAATTATAAAACAATTCCATTAATTCCAGATAATAATTTAAACACATCGACAACAATTACGCTCAAAATATATGCAATTTAAATGACTTAACAGCTAACTTTTTGTTGCTTCGTCTAGCCAACAATCCTTTTTTTTTAAAATAAAAAATATATTAGACGATCTATAGCTCAGCTATTACAAAATATACAAAAGAGAGATAGATACATTTCAATCTATCTCAATGTTGACAGAAGTTACCCATACCAAAGTAAGGTCTAGCTAATGATCTGCGATATCTACTAAAATATTCAACTATCAAATATGCCAACTAGTTCTCATACTAGGGGTTATTTGGTCCTTCCTAGGCAGTAAAGTAGAGCGAATACCATTCAATATTTTATCTGCTAAGTAATACTTGTCTTCGACAACTTATGTGTATACTCTTCTGTTCCTTTCTTTCCATATCAGCTAGATGAAGTTAATGAGAGCATCTTTAAATAGTATAATGTTTACTTTACCTATTTATGTTTGATTAACAAACCATTGCAACGTCACTTCCCAATCATACACATAAGTCTCAACTCCCACCATATGTTGGACTCTACTTCAAACTGCTTTGGAATACTCACAAGTGAAAAAGATGTGGTTTGTGTCCTCGTCGGTTGCATGGCATAAAACACACTCTTTCTTATCTAGATTAAACCATCGACATTTTGTTCTAAGCATATTTTTAATAGCCAATTAAGCAATAAAGGATGCTTTAGGGTTTAAGGTACTCTTCCATATAAGATTAAACCATGAGACTTAGTTGTTATCATGGCGAAAGGTATGGTGACAATTGTCAATCCAAAACTAGGTTCTCCCCCCTCTGTTGATGCAATGTTTAATATAGGTATGTAGAAATGTCCTCATCATCAACAACTCATTGAAGAACCACGAGTAATTGAGAGAATTATCCAATTTCCAGAGGTTACGTTCTTATATGTGGACTTAATGAATCCACTTTGTCTATAATGCTTCTTTATCTGTTACCAATCTCCAAAATTTTTTACTGAGTAAACTCTTTGCATAGAAATTGTAGAGTGGATGCTGAGACCTCCTACTATCTTTGGTAGTATGATGTCACTCCATTTAACTTTGACATTTTTCCCTATGTCATATTTCCCAGACCATAAATTTTTTTTTCAGCATTCTGTCAATTTTTGAAACTATTTTCTGAGGTAGGAGAGTATGTGCTATCCAATAAGTGTGATAATTGCTTAGGACCAAAAGAATTAGCATAAGTCTCCCCGCGTATGATAGGAACCAATTTTTTCAAGATAGGACTTTAGATTTAATTCTCTCCATTGTAGTAATACAAAGAGTATACTTCACCATATTGGAAGAGACCGCCACCCCTAGGTACCACATATAGGGAGGATGGAGATTGAGCCCTGTTGCTCTACTAAATTCACTTGGATTTTGCACTTATGCTAATACCATCAAGCTAATTTTCTCCATATTGATATATGATCCGAAGTCCAGACCACTTTGAGAAGATTGCCAAAGAATTCATTAGAATGTTTACTTATGCTATATCTGCAGCATAGAACAACATGAGGTCGTCGACAAAAATAAGATGTGTGAGTTTCAACTCATGACATTTTTAATAGTACTGAAAGTGCCTATTGGAAGCAGTAAGAGCGGGGATAATTCTAGATAGTCCTTCCAATAAGAGGAGAACAGGTCCCCTTGTCTAAGTCCCTTAGCAATCTTGAAGGGCTTGGGCGGAATTCCATTAATCAAAATACTCAAGGTAGGCGTTTGACCACATTCCATAATCCAATTCACAAAAACCGAAGGCATATCTAAAATTTCAATTTATCGTTTTAATGAAACTCCAATTTATTGTGTCAAAACCTTTGTAAAAATCTACCTTCAACATACAACTCCTAATTTGCCTCCTAGATAGGTAGTCTTTAAACAATTCCTATAATAGGAGAATATTATCCCAAATATTTCTGTTAGGTATAAAAGCTCCTTGGGTGATTTCGATAGTTTGTGCTAATAACCATTTTAGTCTATCCACCAGCAATTTTGCAATGAATTTATATACCAAGTTACAATACTATATTAGTCTAAATTCCCCTAGATTTAGAGGGTGTTTCTTCTTCGGTACCAAGTTAATGAATGTGTTGTTTAATTCTTACAACATTTTCAAATTCTGGAAAAATTCCCATACAACTTCAATAACCTGTTGGCCAGTGATATTCCATGTTTATTAAAAAAAAACCATCTTGTAAACCCATCCAGACCTGGGGCTTCGGAAGGGTGCATTTTAAATACTATCAACCTTATTTCATGGAATGAAAAGGGAGTGAGTAAAGCTTCCTTGCATTCCTCTTGTATTGCTCCCTCAAGGATTCTTCGCATATTGACCGAAGGTTGCTCCACCATTACAAGTCCCATCAAATGGGAAAAAAGGAGTGTGCCATCTCAAGCAAAGTGCTCTGATCAGATTGCGTATCCCTATTACTATCCTAAAGTCCCACGATTCTGTTAATATTAAGTTCACCTATAATTGTTGCATAGAAGAATTTGGTGTTGGTGTCTCCTTCCCTGAGCCAATTCACTTGCACTTTTTGTCGTTGGATGGACTATTGTAGAGTTAGTTCTTTTATACACTCTCTAAGCATGTGCATTTCCTTCATCCTCCACTACTAGTCATTTAGATAACTATAACACATCTTCTTTACTTATAAATGAAGTTTTAGAGTAGAAAAATTTTGCTTTTTATTGATGGTGAATTTTTTATTGTGATTTTGACCTTTCTCCATTTTTTCATCAGTTGAAAGGCCTTATACCCCTGAATATCCAAATACCAGCAACTTGTGATAGTTTCCTACCTTCTGCTTCATTGGTATTGAGTATACAATTGAAGTCACCAATTTCCATCCAAGGAGATGTAATAGAGTGTTGTAGACAATTGAAGCGTCTCCACAGAGTGTTGCGTTGAAAAGCAAAGGCAGTGTAAATCAAAGTTAAAGCAAAAGTCATATCCGTACCTCCTATATTGCAGGACAAATGGAGATGCTTAGTGCTCTCCTCCTCAACGTGTGCTTCTATCAGGTCATTATTGTAGCAGCATATAATACGCCTATTAAAGTAAGATTTATGGTTGGATATACTCCTCCATTGTACTCCCAAAATTTTTTGTATATTCAGTATAGACACATCTCTTATACAAAATTCAAGCAAGCCTACTAGTAGTGGTTTTTGTTTTTCTCTAGGATGAGTTCTTTAATTACAACTCTCTTCGAGGGATTATTAGATCCTCTCGTTTTCCAAACTAGAATAGACATTCCAGGGATATCATCCCTTTTTTTTTCTTTTTACCTTTTTTCCTTGCAGTACTTTGCCAAGCTACTACTACTTGAGTTTGAATTGTGTTTGTTTCATCTAGATCAAAAGGTAATTCATTACGAATATGAGTATCAGACTCAGCTGCTACAGTCTCAATATCCTCAGAAGTGTCATGTCCTTTGATTGTCAGTTATGTAGTAGGTTCTAGCTCGTTGACTTTTAAGTGTATTTGTTATGTTCGCTTGTTATTCTGGCTAGTAGAGCTTGGTTGTGTAATAGTGAGTGGATGGGAATTCTTCCTTATAGAACTAAGTTTAACACCTTTTTATATCTCTAGATTGGTTGTCTCAATCCCACCTTGGTGCTCATCTGTCACATCTGTTCTCTACTCCATATTATTCAGAGCCAATCGTCTTCTTACGTCCATTCTAGGAAGGTTTTCCCAGTTGAGTGCCACTTTTTGGTAGTATTGGGTTTCCAAGGGTAAGAAATCAGAATGGTTTTTTGAATAATTTCACCATTCTTACTGAAACTCTACACGAATAAGTTATCTGGTAGGTAAGTATATTTAGATATCTTTATACAGACTTTAGTATAGCCAACTCTCTCCATATTTGATGTTAGAGTACCTAGGTTTACTGATTTTCCCAAAGAACTAGCCACATAACTCAAACCATTAAGAGTCTATAGCTCCATAGGCAGATCGTAAAGGTGTAACCATATAGGGACAGTCTCAGTTGTACTTTTTCCCGTCTCCAAACCTAGTCTCCATTTCTGTAAAAAGATTGGTTAGTTGCCTATGTGCCATGATCTATGGTCCGTTATTTCCCGCAAATAACATTCTTTGCCAAATTTGAAAAGGAAGTATTGTCTTCCTTTAGTAAGACTCGCTCTAAACCCTTATGACTCCATCTAGTTTTAGCCCAGGGATTCACCACTAGGAATGCTGGCCGTTTATTCCAAAAGAACCCAATAAGAGCTGAAGACCACCTAGTCACACCTGCGTCAAGTAGCTTCTTCGGGGTTTAAATAACTTCATCTTTCATCTATTGAGGGTGAAGGAGTATACAATTTTTTCTTCCATGATCCATTATGTGTTTGTCTCTTCTCCGTCACTTCTTTGTCAACAATAGAGTCTGATAGTTTGGAAGAAACAATCTTTATGGGTTTTTGAATAGCAAGAGCTCATGATAACTCCGAGAAATCATCCATGAGACCAAAAAGTTCTCCGATGTTCATCCTGACTCCCCCACCATTTGAGGCCTAGCTGAAGCACAGAAGTTCCAGACACCCGAGGGGGGGGGGGAGGGGGACGAGAGTCTCGAGAGCCAAAATTTTAGGCAGGAAAGACAAGTTTCCAGAAAGGACAAGAACAGGTAGGAATAAAAGGGTAAAAAGTTTAGTGTAAGGGCAGAGTAAAAAGTTTAATGAGAGGGGTGTCAAGCCTCGAGTTAAATCCAAGCCAAATAAAAAAGTTTTAGTCTCTTATTTCATATTCTTTTTTTCCCCTTCATTCATTTATTGCTTTCTTCTTTGATCTCTCTGCAAGTGAAATCTTATCACCTGGATAACAACTTTATAATCCATAACAACTGAGTCCATTGATAGAACTTTAGAGTCTCTTGTAAAATAAAGAACACATAATGGTGGCTATAACCATATAGAGGCTTAAAAGGTTTCATATTGAAAGTTGAATGGAGTATAGTGTTATACTACCATTTAACTAAAGTCAACCAATAGCTCTATTTTAATGGATAGTACTTTGTCATGCAATAAAGGTTTGTCTCTAGTCACTTTCAACATTTCTATTTTTCCATCTAGTAGTGGGTGATATAATATTAATAGGTACATCATTACTCTTTTTTTGACAATATAATTCTTTCTAGAATAAACTAAAGAATATACTCAAGAATATAACGTCTTAATTGTTAGCAATTTTTTGGCGTTTTATAAAAGTTAAAGGCATTAGTAATGGAGAACTAAGTTACCATTTATCTTGTGTGGTATGGAGAAGGGTTGTAGTAGCACATCAGGGTTGTGTCATATTGATTTTGCTGACATATTTCACATATTTTATCAAATAAAAAAAGATCTTGAAGTCTTTTAACGGTTGAAAATATTCTTTAGTGTCCTCTATTGGCTCTTTCATAAATCATGATTAAAATTTTAGACCTTAATCCAAAGTTGCAATCCACTACTACTTTTCCTTTCCACTCCAAAATATCATTTTGTCACCAGTAGTTTGTAAAATTTAGCATGCCCTTTGACAAATTGGAAGTAAAGTCTTTAATAGTGCTATCTTTAGCCTAACTCTTTTTGATGTCTATTAGAAGCTTTGTTTATACCTGTGATAATATCATAGTGAACAAATTCCACACTACTCACATTGTTCTCATGTATAACATTTTTGAATATAGCATTAGTTATCACATTCCTTTTTGTTTCTAAGGAAGGTTTTGGTCAGTATATATCACAAAAGAGTTCGCATATATGTAATGATGCCAATACTTAATGGCCACCACTGTAGTTGGAAGTTCCTTCTCATACACTAATAAGGCACAATGCTTATAAGCTAGGAGCTTACTTACATACACTAGAGGATGCTTGTCTTATATGAGTAATGCTCTTAACCTTGCTCCATAAGCTTCTATTTCAATAGCTAACAAAGGGCTACTCTATTTAAAAGCATAAGGTTTGATATATCCAATATACTATAGTTAATGGCTTAACTCACATTACCAAAATACTTGATAAATCTCTTATAGTTTGGTGTAATAAAGCTCCTAATTTTATTTGTTATAACCCCACTTTTGGTATCCCTCTAATAGACAACTCCTATAATTAGTAAAAGTCAATGTACCACAATGCATAAGGTTCTTCACTTTGTGAGAGTCGAGGGAGGGTCATTAATATACGCAGCCTTTCCTTTGTAATTTTACAAAGAGACTATTCCATGATTCAAACTTTTGACATTATTGTCATAAAGAAACAACTTTTACCAATTACTTTAAACAAGCAACTTTTTACAACTCTTGTGATTAGTGATTTGGGGAATTGTGAAAATGAAGCATGCATAGTTCACTGCTTATTTGTGATCTAGTTAGTAACTTTTCAAATTTCTTGGTGCTTACTATTTTAGATTGATTTAGAAGACCTCCTTTCAAAAGCACTTATTTTCTATTATGAGGAGTATGAGTTGTTTTCTAAAATTACGAAAGAATTCCTCTAATATAGAAAACTAGTGGACCCTTAACACTATACCACATCCTTCTAATGGTAATAACCAGTTATTAGTAATAAATTTAATCCCTTGTAATGCCCAGTCAAAGTTTTTGAATAACTATATACAAGGTAATTATAATCCTCCTCCCACTACGTAATTGACTGGGATATTGAAGTGCTCATTGAATGTGAATTGGCTGAACTAAGTGTACATAATGAGATTGTTAAATTGTTTGAATGCACAATTGCATATGAATGAAAATGTGAATTCTCAACTATATGTTGAATGTCGGACTACGGTCCGATGATAAGTGATTATGATTGAATAAGCGCATGCAAATATGAGCAATGCATTTCATTCCATGAATACATGAAACGTAACGAGAGTTGTGACCAGAGTACCCACCGATCAGAGCTTAAAGCTCAACGAGTGAAAATGAGCTTCGCGCTCAGATAGTGATTCAGAGCCTCAGGCTCAACATTTAAATAGCCCTATATGGGACAGTTTTCAATGAGCCCTATATGGGACAGTTTAGGCACTCGGTCACAATAAAGTAATAAATGAAAAGTGGGTCTTATGTACATGTGCATTGATTTAATTGTATTGAATGTGAAGTGTGACAGTGAATGTGAAATGTGATATGATGGGAATGCAATTGTGTATTATGTGATTGGGTGAACTATCAATGATGGTCACTCACTGAGTTCGCAAAATTCATCCAAAATTTGCATCTTTTTTTCAGGATTCATAAGAAGAATACCCCGTTATGAAACGGGAATAGACTTACTGCACACAGGGAAAGGTAAAGGTTGGGATCAGTTCACGTCTGCATTAGGATTTTCTTATTTTTGTATAAAGTGTATTCCGCGATTTCTGTACAATATGTATTTGAATATTTCAGTTTGTAATAAGTAAAGAAGTGTGGGAATCTTTGTAATGGGATTGATTAAATGTGGACATTTATGTTTATATCAATTTGTGCCAATTGGAAAAGAATGTAAGTGTTTTGTGTATTGAAATGGGCCCAACCGGCCCAAAGTGGATTGGGTTATAACTGAAAAAGGTTATGAATGAAATTGGGCCCTAATTGACTATTGAAAATGTGTTGATTGTAATGTATTGAAAACATTATTCTATCGACTTTTAAACTATTTGTCCCACAATGGAAACGGACTTCTGCATATGTAAGTGTTTAAAAAAAATTATACCGACTTGTGATTGATAGCAAGCCACCTTTGCAGACACGAACTCGGATATCACCGTCGATGTCGGGTTCTGGTCTTGCGGGAGTGGGATGCTACAGTAGACAAGGTCCAATCTGCAAAATTATTAAGTAAGTTGGGGATTATTACAAGAACATAATTACCTTATGTGAAACATCTTAGGGACTGAAGGAAGACAGCTTGCTTAAAAATGCTTTGGAAAAAGTTGAGGTAATTATACAAAATCTTTAACTTTGTGCATTAGTATTTCATTAATTTTAAGATTAATTACAATTTTACCTATTATTCATAGTTGAAATTGAATATTGTGGATATTGGGAACCTAAATGTTTCAAACTGTATTAGTTTGTTATTGAAACAAAGGATCAGGGACAATCGTTTCAAGTTTCATAAGTATTATAAATCTTTCCTTCTAATCCGAAGGCACGAAGTCATGTTCTTTAACAAATGTATGAAGAAAATTAGAATAGTTTTAAGATTATTAGGGTGATCCAATAGTTCAGGTTTATTTTCTTTGTCTTCATGTTTTCTTACACCAATCTTTTTAGATGATTTAATGACTAAGTTACATAGTTTTTCTTGATATAAGAAAATTGTAAGAAGTCAAAGGGTTAACAGATGAAAAAAGAAAACACCTCATAATCAAGGGTTTAATAGCCCTAAACTAAATGTTTCTACCTCAACATATAAAACAATCATTGAACATCTTCAAGAGGAAAACAACAAGCTTAAGGTTACATTATAAGATGAAGTAATCAGGGGACAAGAAACTCGAGCAAAATTAGTTAAACATGATATGTTAATTCAAAAGATTACTTGGCCCAGATTATGATAGCAATGAAGAGGAAAGTGAAGAGTACTAATTATATCTCCTATACTTTTTCTATCACTTCTTGAATATATTATAATTTTATTTTAATTTGTTCTCGAATTACAAAGTTGATAAAGATGCAACTGTTGACTGATATTTTGATGGTCTACTAGAAGTAGAAGACGCTAGGTGAATGGTAAAGTTATGTGGTGTTTGCTTTAGTCAAAACCAAATACTTAATGTATTAATGCTCTCACAATATTTTTAGTTGATTTTAACCAAGCTTTTTTAGATGATTACAGGTTCATGGCCATAGACAACATGTTGGCCCCCAAAATTTTTGTTGTTAAATTAAGCATGATTTAAATGAATTATGATATTTGATGGATTAATTTTGGAGCTAATTATTTATGTCAAGGTTAGTAGGATTTTTATGACATAGGTTAATTGAATTTAAGAGTTAATGTTGTGAGAATGTATCAAGGGCAAAATGGGCAAGTCACTTAAGATTAAAAGATATAAGACTTATATTGGAGGGCAAAAGGGACATTTGATAATTATTAAGAGTATAAGTTAGAAGAAAAAAAATTGTTGTCTTGTAATTGAGAGAAGAAGAGAAGAAAAGAAAAGAAAAAATAAAAGCTAGGGTTTGTGTAGATTCTTCAAGAGTTTGAAGATTGTGAAGCTTCAACAAGTAAGTTATGCATTAAATCTCATGGATTTGGTTGAATAAAACTCAAATATAGCTTAACATGTGTCGGAAGTTGTTAGTGAATGATATAGATAAGTGTTCTCTTTTAGGGTTAATGATCAAAGATAGATTTTGATGTCTTTGTTAAGGATATTAGGTTGAAATGAGCTTGAAAATGAAGTAGAGAAGATGGTTTAGGTATAAGATGGGATATATGTGAAATGTGGGAAGTAAAAAGTTGGAAAATGTAGCAAAAAATGTTCCCGAAGTATATTTCTGTAAAAGTTCGCCGCGGCCAACTTTCCAGCACAGAACATACTTCGGTATTTTGGGTATAACTTTTCTTGTAGTTATTCAAATGAGATTATTTTTTATTTGACGTAAATTAGAGACATAGGGCTACAATTTGTCTGATGAAATGGAGTTTTAATTAAGTCTCTAAGGATCTCAATTTTTGAAGGAAAGTTGAGCATAGAATGTTGTGTTAGTATTGGAACAAACTAAAAGTGATTGGGGCATAACTTTTATAGTATTGAACCAAATTGAATGATTTTGGAGTCATTAGAAACTTAAGACAATGGGGAACAATGTTCTAGAAGAAATTATTATCAAATTTCTTCATTTACCTTATAATAAATGGGAATTCCAATTGAATGGAATTTTTGGCTATTGTTAAAGGAAATCAAGGAAGGAAAGAGGAGCAAAGGGTGAGGCACCTTTGAGCAAGGATTTCTAAGGTAGGTTTCATGTTTATAATTGAATAATGAGCTATTAAAGTTTTTCCAAATCAAGAGAACAAAATGATTTCAATTACTTCATATATTGCTTTTAAATGATTTAAAGAATTTGCTCATGTGTGTATATGCTTAATTGATTGGATTTGAATTGTTTTGAATGTGTAAAAATGCATGTGTATTGTTTAAGCTCACCCCCACTCTCCTTCCCCTATTCAGGTAATGAGGAAGAGATCGAGTGATCAAGAGTATAAAGATGTTACCTCAAAATCTGCATATCTTAGAATTTAAGTTATTTTTGTTAAATACAAGGATTAGTCACATTTCAAGGATTATTAATTCATGTAACTTTTGTATTTTTGAGATTTTGGATTATTGTTGTATTGTGGCTTGGAATGCCATTAGAGCTTGTAAAATTCTATTCTTTTGATATTAATGAATTATGAAGTATGTATGGATGATGTTGAGTGGAAGTACAAATTTGCGTATATATAAGGTTGAGTTGAAATTAGGTATACTTAAGAAAGTTATCAACTTGAAATGATGATTTTGAGCATGAATCGTTGATATATATGAGAGAGAGAGATGTTATGGAAAAGAAATATAGGATTTTTGTGAATAATGAGAATTAGTTGTAAGTAGTGAATAATTTGAGTAAAGATTTGAGAGTTTGACGAAATAACATTGGTAGTTGAATTGTCATGAAATGGTGTTACATAGAGGAAGTGAATTTGGGACAACATAAATTGAAAGAAAGGTAAGAGGGATGTAGAAACCATTGGAAATTTTAAGTTTTAGGGGTTGAGATTCCAGGGGTTTTGCCGCGGCGATGAACTTTTTCCAAAAGGTCTTTTTATGGCTAATTGAGCATCTTCGTTGCGGCGAAGTCAAGCTTCTCGTCGCGGTGTAACTATCCCGAGAGATGCTTGGGTCTAATATGGAAACTTCGCCGCGGCGAACTTTCCCGAAAGAGTTAGCGGAGTTTCTCTCGGAGAATTTTTTGGCAGGTACAATATGATTAAGAACATAATCATAAGAAGGGATTGTCGTTTATCAATTGATCCAAAAAAATTTCGGAATGGTATGAGACTTTAAGCTTCATGATTTCATTAGATTATGCTCACGTTTGTATGACGAGCAATAATACGCACACATTTTATGGTTCAAGGGTTGGACTCTGGAAATGGGGTCCAACAACGAGCCTCTTCAAGCTCACAAGTACATATTTTTCAAGGTTCTCCAACCTTCCAAAATAATAGTATTTAGCTAGCTTCTACTAGCTATCAACAGAAGAAAATGAAATTTGCTCGATATAGGCTTCAATGATCTCTAAAAAAAAATTCACTTTCTAAAACACAAGATATTTGACAATGATACCACTTTCAAAAGTACTAATATTGTGAATGTAATTCAACAATTTTGCCTGTTCACTCTTCTTGTTCTCAACTGCAGTAATTCTTCCTTAAGTAGGCATTTCATTCAACTAGCAGTTGCATCATTTCCGTTCTTAGGTTGACTTTGTATCTTTGATATCTCTGCTGGAATCTTCAATCTTCAACTGTTAAGAAAAACAAAATATGGCAATGTCTCAAAAATATAGGATTAGCAACATCCTTTTGGATATTGTAAAAAAATAAGGTAAGTTCATAAAAGGATGTTCCTGTCATAAAGGAAGCATATATCCTATGATTTTATTTCCTTTTAGGAAAATGTATCGTTACCTATACAAAGAAATAAATCTAATTTGAATTTTGAAATATTATAAGGTCATCATCAAAATCATTAAAAAGCCTTGAGCTAACAATCTCCCCCCTTTTTGATGATGACAACAAATAATAGATATATTTTCAAAATTTCAAATCAAAAACTGAGATATACCTATAGACTTTGGCTTTTTGTTAACAAATCATATATCACAGTAGAATACATCATAGATCATCACAACAATATTGAAAAAAAAACACAGATCATTAACTACTCTCCCCCTTTGTCATTGTCAAAAAATATGTCTACTCTCCCCCTTTTTCATTATCAAAAAAAAGAGGGGAAAGAACCAATCAATCAAAAAGTAAAAACGTCATAATCATACAAAGACGTAAAAACGACAATATCATTTAAGAGACGTTTACTCTAGGCTATTAAACTAGAAGGAGCCTTCTAAATAATTAATTCAAATTGTAAGATCCTTTTACATATCAAATTTAGCCTGATAGGGGCCTTCCTTTTAGAAAGGGCTTGATAATACCTGCAAACAAAAGTAGCATAGTGTCTTCGAACATAATTGAATATCAGAAAGTTTGCACATATCAAACTATTTTCCTAATAAACAGAATCTATCTTCTGAAGAGGGTTAGTGAAGATATCAGCTACTTGATTATCAGTATTAACATGCAAAAGATTAATGGTTCTTTTTAAAACATGATCTCTAAGAAAATGATGTTTGACTTCTATATTCTTAGTCCTAAAGTGATGCACAGGATTTTTAGAAAGATTAATAGCACTGATACTGTCATATAAAATAGGAATATGATAAAAGTTTAGAGACACGTCTTGGAGTTAATGTTTCATCCATAAGGTTTGGGCACAGCAACTAGCTACAACTATATATTCTGCTTCAGTTGTCGAAAGCGCTATGTAGTTTCGCTTCTTATAGGACCAAAAAACTAAGCTTCCTCGAAGAATTGACAGTGACCACTTGTGCTTTTTCTATCGACTTTTCCTCCTGCATAATCTGCATCACAATAGGTAACTAAATCAAACGAATCAGTTTTTGGATAACATAGTCTGAAGTCCACAGTTTCGTGAAGATGACAAAAAATCCTCTTGATTGCTTGAAGGTGGCTTTCTTTTGGATTTGATTGAATTTGTACGCAAAGACACACACTAAGCATGATGCCTGGTCTTGAGCTTGTAAGGTATAAGAGTGATCAGATCATTCCTCTGTACTTTGTCTCATCCGTAGTCTTTCCTTCTTAATCTTTGTTGAGTTTAGTTCTAGTGTACATAGGAATACCCATTGGTTTGGCGTTCTCAAATTGATATTTCATGATGAGTTCCTTTATGTATTTATCCTAACTGATGAAGATTCCTTTTTCTGTCTGCTTGATTTGCAACCCAAGAAAGAAGGATAGTTCTCCCATCATACTCATCTCAAACTCCCCCTACATTAGAGTTGAGAATTCTCTCATCTTTCAAAGCTATTCTCAAGCAGAAAGTTACTTAACCTTTCATACAATGCTCAAAGAACCTGATTTGGATCATATAAAGCTTTAGTCAACTTCATTACGTAGTCTGGATGCTCTTCGTTCTCAAATCCTGGAGGTTGCTTATGCTTTTGTGTATAGATTAGAGTTAATTAGAAGTATGTGACTGATTTGTTGGTAGAAACAGGGAAGATTGGGTGTAAGTCAGTCTCTACACCAATGGATCCAAACCACAAGTTAGGAGAAGCTAAAGAAGAACCAACTGTTGATAAAAGGATGTATCAAAGACTAGTTG
>JANZXV010000212.1:31320379-31334071 GCA_027576455.1 Erythroxylum roigii | reverse complement strand
TATGAGGAGAATATAGGTCCACGTTATATTCTGTGTAAATATGTTCGGGAGATACAAATTTGATACGATGAATGTGTTACTAACCCAGGAAGTAAAGATTGCAAATAAATAAAAGTATGTGGAGAAACTAGTGTAAATGAATAGACGTTAGAACATGTCAACGTGAAATTAGAGAAAATTAAATGAATTGAGAAAATCATTCCAAAGAAGAAGCCAATTGGGAAACTGAGAATAATGTAAGAGAATATTACCTCATTGGGGAAATTAGATACTTAAAGAATTATGAGAATAAATTATAGGCATAAGGAGTTTTGGGTTATAATTGTCAGAGTTAACAATGCCCCTGACAGTATTATATTATTGACGAGTAAAGTGTCTCAGTTTTGTTTGGATTGGTTAATGACTATGATCATAAACGATATATTGAATGTGTTTGAAAAGTGGGGAAGAATATTTTGAATAGTTGAGGAAATCTTATATATATCATGGAAGTAGGAATAATTATATGTCAAGTTTAATGAGAATAAATTTTAGCTTGATCAAATAAAATGTGGCTTGTATCATGTCTGAACATGGCATATTGGTAGACCCAAAGAAAAGTAAAGGTGATGATAGAGTGAGAAATTTCAAGGAATATATACGAGATTCAGAGTTCTTTAGAACTAGCTGTATGTTGGATACTACCAGGAAAAAAGAAATGTTTAAGGAAAAACATATAAATCGTATGACTGATGAATGAAAAGAGAAATTTGAGAAATTATGACACTAATGATAATAATATCATTTGGGATTTGAGATTATATAGTATACAATGATGTTTCATACTGGGGATTAGAATGAAATCTAATGCAGCATAATAAAGTGATTTCATATGCATTGAGACAACTAAAGTCTCATGAGCTGATTATTTGATACATGGTGTAGAACTTGTTATAATAGTTATTATGTTGAAAGTTTGGAGACATTACAGGTACAATTCAACATTTTTGGATCTATATATAAATATACAAACCATTAAAGCTCGAGATAATTATGGAGTTTGACAGAACTGAATATAAGATTGAGACAATGAATAGGGTTACTAAAAGATGTTGATTAAGCAAATGAGTATTTTCCCCATAAAGCTCGTGTTGTAATTGATGTGTTGTATGGAAAATTCAATAATGGTGTAGCACAATTTCAGATATTGAGGTTACAAAACCCTAGTGCAATAAAGAGCATAGAATGTGGAGTTAGATAAGGGGCAAAATGAAGTGTTAGTAGTTCCATTGAATTTAAGATCAGTCTCACATGAAAAGATTAACAAGACCCAAATTGAGGATTCATAAATTATGAATCTTACTGTGAAACTGAAAATGAATCCGAATTTTGAATTTGAATAGGAAAAATGTTATTGTTTGATTGAAATAAGAAGGATGCGCACCCAATAAAAATGATTGAGCAAAGAAACTACTAGAGAAAGCAAGTACTATCCTAAGCTATAGATCCTAATAGGAACTCTCCGAAACAACAGTTAACGACTAAGGATGTAGAAGCAAGCTATTGAATGATTGAATTACCAACAGTCTTACATGTGGGAGATATTCTTAGAACTAATATTTGGAGCTCATAAAAGCATGAGGTCAATGTATAATATAAATGACTTTAAGTATAACAATCACTATCATAGTGATATCATTAGAATACTGTGTGAGGCGTAAAACGACAAAAAGGAGTCGTTCACTCTTGCATTGAAATAAAAAGGGCCTAAAAATGGTTAAAGGACAAAATTGATTCGAGATACGGTTGAAGAATGAAATGAATCTATAATAAGAGTTAAATGATGCAAGTAAGATAAAAGAAATTGATGGATCAACATCAAGGTTATGGAACATAATAAGCTGGACATCAGAGTCGAGTGTATTAACACTAAAGAGATGTGAAATATCAAGCAAAAATTGGAATGTCTCTAAGAGTATCACCTTGCCAAGGTGTGCTCAGGTTAGGGAAAAGGAGAAGCTAGGCATGATATGAAATGGTCTGGACGGAATTATTATGAGTTAGTATTACGAATGAAAAATGTTTCATATTCACACTGAGTTACAAGGATATGTTTAGGAAATATCATTATAATTCGCTATATGTATTGTTAATGCTGGAAGTGAAATTGTGGGTAAACTGAAATATAATGAGGACAAAGTTAAAATAGTGTGATATATGAAGAAATGAGTAAAGGGTTGATTGATTTCATTGACTATAGTCAACTGGAAGAAATTATTCGAGTGGTGAAGTCAAATGGGAAACGGAGAAGTAATTGAGGAAACAATTCCCCCGCCTTCCTGATCAATCAGATAAGAATTTCGAGGACGAAATTTATTAAGGAGAGGAGAAATGTAACATCCCGTTCCTATACTAGGGGTCGAACCCTGGATTTATGAAATTGAGAAAATAGTAATGAGAGTTTAGAAAAGTGCATTTCATGCTCAAGCATAGTGTTAGCATACGCATATGTGAAACTGATTATTGCACAAATTAAAATGAAATGTTCATGCACTCATTTGACATTTTTTGGGTATAAATGATTGTTTTAAGGTGAATATTATGAGAATTATGGTTTTGTGTCTTAAAAATTGAGTGGGAATGTATAAGTAGTGAATTAGAATATTTAGAGAAAATTTGGAAATTTTCTGAAATATAAGGGTATTTTTTTGGACTAGAAAAAATGCCAAGTGGCAGAATAATTGATGAATAGTAGTAGAAATAAGGGTCAAATGGTAATGGAAATTTTTATAAAGGACTTTGGGATTTAATTACATGTGTCATTGAAAATTGAGAGACAATTGGAGTAGAAATTGGAGATAAAATGGACTAGTTCTTAAAGTGGACCAAAAGGGACCATGAGAGAGTGACATGTGGCAAGTGACAAGTGTCACTTGCCACACCACTTATTAAGTCACTTTTGTATCAAATGAAAGACCATATTTTGGTCTTTCACTTGCCAAAAACGACACCCACCCCTATTTTGCTCAACTTCTTCATTTCTTCATCTTCTCCATTCTCTCCATCTACGAAACTTGCTCTCACCTCACCATGTTTGATTTTTATCCAATTCCTTCACTTTGTTTCTTCAATATTAATTGTCTTCTCTTTCTTCTTGCTAAAAGACGCAACCCATTTCACCTTCAAAGTTGATTTTCGTGCATGTTGGAGGAGCTAGGGTTTCTTGGTGACTTGAGGGAGCTTTGGAGCTAAACATGTAAGTAAACTTTGTTTTTCATGGGTTGCCTTAATATAAGCATATTTGATGATAGTTAGAGGTAAAAATGGTCATGAAATGAGGATGGGTACATGCTAAAAATGTGAATGAGGAATGTGGTAGATTCATGTCTTGTTTTTATATGGATGATGATTAATGATTCATAAATTGATATAGAGATGTTTTAGAGTTAGAATGTAGTGCAGAAAAATTTGAATGTTGAATGGATATTGTTATGTTATGTTTTTCATGGATAAAAACGTGGATAAATGGTTGTTTTAGGAATGGATTGGATTGGGTATGGAAGTTGAAGAAAAGGCAAGAATGGTGTCTTGAAAAGAGAATGAATTAGGATGAAAATTTAGAGACAAATTGATAATGGTGATTAAGGTGGCTGGAATATGCTAGTTGTAACAATTCCACTAGATATGCCTCTGTAATTTAGCCACAGCTTGTTATGCAGTTATCCAAATTGGATGGTTTTTGATTTGGGTTAAATTAGAGACATAAGGCTACATTTTCCATGAAGACATAGAATTCAAATTCTGTCTTTAAGAGTTTCTAATTTTGACTTGAATTGAGTACTAAGTGTAGATAGTTGATGAAGAATGTGAATATATATATGTTCTGTTATTAGTGTTTATGATCAATCATGGGCTATAATTTGGTTATGGATGATGTTGAGTTGAAAGGAAGTTGCAAAAATGGATAAATGATGAGTATTGAACTAGATATGATTGACTAAGCATGAGAAATTGAATGTTGTAAGTGAAGAGTTAGAAATCTGGAAATCATAAAAAGCAATTGAACATACTTTAGTGTAAGAGGCATAACTTTTTGTGTAGAACTCTAATTGAGATGATCTAGGTATGGTTTTAAAGAGAACTTCGATATCTACAACTTTTATGAAGACTATGAAAAGAGAATTTGACGTCTAGAGGGTCAAAGTTTCAAAGTTTTGTAAGCGAGCCGTAAAGGTCCGTTTAATGGACACGGATGTTCGTTTAACAGACATTCACGGGTCAAGTGACCCTAATTAATCCTTAAATGGGTCTTAAAGTGAACCTATAATGATCCTTGGTTTATGGGACTAATGTATGATAGGTTTGAAGTGAAATTGAAGGTTAAAACTTAGTGAAAAAATGGATGAAATCAAAGTATCAAATGCATGAGTAGATTGGGAATGGAAATATTTGTATGCTTGTAATGATGTTCAAGGAAGTTGAGTAAATTGTGTTAAGTGATTAATTAGGAAAGAGAATTGGATATTAGGAGATCATATGAGGTTCGAAAAGGGATGACGGGAAATTGAGTGAGGATATAGAGTGATCAAGTGTTCTTGGGATGTAAGCTTATGATAAGCTAGATACATACAAAGGGTAAAGCTTGAGTGGATCATATGAAAATGAAGTGTAAGTCTTAGTTCAATTAGACAATTTGAATCATGATTTGAGAATGGGCATAAGGTGTGAATGTAAAGCATATACACGGGATTGTCATTGAGCATGCATTATACATTACACATATGCATATGTGAAAACTGAATGGTTATGTGATTGTGCTTTTATTAATGTGTGTGCAAATTGTGTTTTGCATATGGTTGATACAGGATAGAACGTCCACATCCAGACATTTTCGAATCATGAAAGCAAATGCTAATCTGGAGCGTATTGTGAGTAGACCTAGATGGTCTTACTTTATGGGTTATTTGGTTATGTTATAAATTGAATGATTTTTGAATAGTTATGTTGATTGTGATTGATTATAATGGGTTCCGAACAGGAGGTCCGATGATTGAGATAATTGACTGGGATATTAAAGTGCTCATTGAATGTGAATTGGCTGAACTAAGTGTACATAATAAGATTGTTAAATTGTTTGAATGCATAATTGCATATGAATGAAAGTGTGATTTCCCAGTTTTAATGTTGAATGCCGGACTAAGGTCCGATGACATGGGAAAATAATTGAATGAGTCTGTGCAAATATGAGTGTTGCATTCCATATCATGAATGCATAAAATATAATGGTAGTTGTGACTAGAGTAGACAATGATCAGAGCTTAAAGCTCAACGAGTAAAAATGAGCTTCAAGCTCAACAGTGCTTCAGAGCCTCAGATTCAGCGTTTAGTGAGCCATATATGGGGCAGTTATCAATGAGCCCGATATCCAATGGATATGGGACAGTTTAGGCACTCGGTCACAACAAAGTAATAAATGAAAAGTGAGTCTCATGTACATGTGCATAAGATGATTGATTTAATTGAATCGAATGTGAATTGTGACAATGAATGTGAAATGTAACATGATGGGAATACAATTATGTGTTATGTGACTGGGTGAACCATCAATGATGGTCACTCACTGAGTTCGCAAAACTGACCCAAATTTTGCATTTATTTTTCAGGACTCAGAAGAATACCTCGTTAGGAAACGGGAGTATACTTACTGCACACAGGGAAAAATTAGAGGTTGGAATCAGTTCGCGTCTGCAATAGGAGTTTTCTTATTTTGTATAAAGTGTATTCCACGATTTCTGTACAGTTTGTATTTGAATATTTCAGTTTATCATAAGCGATGGAGGATGGGAATCTTTGTAAATTAGATTGATTAAATGTGGATATTTCTATTTATATCAGTTTGTGCCAATTGGAAATGATTGTAATTGTTTTGTGCATTGAAATGGGCCCAAATTGTCCAAAGTGGATTGGTTTGGAACTAAAAAGGGTTATAAATGAAATTGGGCCCTAATTGACTATTAAAATTGTATTGATTATAATGTATTGAAAACATTATTCTATCGACTTTTAAATTTATTTGGCCCACATTGAAAACGGACTTTTGCATATGTTAATGTTTTCAAAAAGAAATTTTTTCTATACCGACTTGTGACTGATTGAGTGTCCTAGCATACCACCTTCGCAGACACGGACTCGGATATCACCGTCGATGTCGGGTTCGGGTCTTGCAGGAATGAGATGCTACAATCATAGTAGAAGAACTGAGTCAATGAGTATGTATCAAATCCATGATGAGGGCATTGGTTAAGGAGATCATTAAATTGCTCCCATGTTTCATGAAAATTTTCTCCTTCTTTATGTGAGAACCAATGTATCATCTTCCTGAGTCCGAGAGTTTTGTGGGCTAGGTATCACTTCATCATGAAAGTCCCCATTACCTTGTCCCAAGTATCGATGGAATCTACCTCCAAGCTCAACAACCAGTTTCTTGCTAATCTCTTCATGCAATATGGAAAACACCTTAGCCTTAACTCATCTTTAGACAATCCATATAATGGAAGAGTTTGAACTATTGCATAGAAATCTCTCATAAAGGCTAGAGCATCTTCACTCGGCATCCCATTAAATTATGGCAACATAGATAAGTGAATCTATTGTAGCTCATAATTTCTTGCTGTCGTAGTTAATCGAATGCAGGAGGGGTTGCTAGCAATAAATGACATTTGATAATCTCGAATTCTTCTTACTAGAGGATTAATAATAACTGGTTTGGCTTGATTTCCTTTACGGGTTTGTTCGTTCCCTATATCTTATTCCTCATGTAGAATCAAATTTCGATTATTATTGTCCATCTCTCTTCTTCTTTAGGCGTTGTTCCTTTTACAAGTGTGTTCAATTTCAGGATTTAATTCAATAAGCTAATCGTTATTCGAATTTCTTGAATGCCTTAAGTGTATGCTGCTCCTGAAATCAAACAAAGAGAAAGTGTTCAAATTTAATTAATGGAAGACAACTTAAGGTGGTAAATAAATAAAAAAAATATAACTAGAATTAATGGTAGAAAATATAAATTAGTCCCCAGCAATGGTGCTAAAAACTTGGTTGTGACAATCTGTAAGTGCATAGAGTCGTTCCTAGTACCTATAAATCGAGTATTCCTACGTCGTCTCCCATAAGGACTAAGATACTCACCACAGAATTAATGTTGATTACTTGAACGAAAGTGACAATAAACTGAAAAGATGATTGGATTTGGGTAATAAATTGTAAATACTGGAAATAATAAACAAGGATAATTTGATGATTTAGAATTAGGGCTTTGGGGTTCACCAATTTAAGAGATTAATCAAAAAATTATGAAATTGATTGAATGGCAGGTTATAATAATCATTGCACAACTTTACTCATATACTCTCTTAAGACATATAAGAAGACCTAACTAGTTGATTACCATCTCTTAATGTGAAATCTAACTAGTTATATTCATTAAGAACAAGCAGCCACAAGTTATCACACTAGTTTAGGATATCTCTATCCCTAAATCTACTATGTTTATCTCCCTATTGCATGAATCATACTTCATCTCTCAATTCGTCATTTGATTCCTAGGACTGCGTCTATGGTGATCAAGGATAGAAACAACAGTGAAATGTAAGAAAGATAAGCATAACCCAAGAACTTTCATTCAACACCAATCAATCCATAAAATACAAATCAATCCCCCAAATAGGCTACATCCGTCACCTTAAATGGGGTTTAGTTCCAGAACATGATAACAGAATCCATACACATAAAGACAATCAACATCCAAGAAAGAGTAGAGAGTGAAGGTAGAGAGAAAATAAAATAAGATTGCTTTCATTGCTTGATTCTTCCTCTTTTCTCCTCTTCTTTTCCTCTTTTGGGTGCCTCTTTATGTTGCATCCTCGTTTTTAGTGTCTAGCCCCTCTTTAGGTCTTATAAATGAGTATTTATAATGTTCGCCAAACGGACCTTTTCGGGTCTTTGGAATGAAGTTGGTGAGGCAGTGTCCGTTAAGTGGACATTATGTTCGTTTAGCAAACCTTCTCAGGTCTCTGGATTGGAATTGACCAGGCAATGTCTGTTCCGTTTAGCAGACATACCTTGGGCCTTTAAAAAAACGTGCAATATTGACCCTTTAGATGACATAATCTCTCCTTTAAGTCTTCACGGAAGTTGTAAAACTCGGAGTCTTCTTCGAAAGCGTACTTGAATGACCTTAATTTATCATCCACAGTAAAAGTTATGCCTTATGCCCAAAATCCATCAGTTTGCACATATTAAGCAATAAAGTTGAAATGTATGAGAAATAACTAAAGAAAGCTCTAAATTCACATAGAGATATGTAAAATGAGTTCCAATTCATCCCAAAATCAAATATGAATAATTTAACTTATCATCAACCTTACCATTTGAATTATGATGATTTAGACAAAATTTGTGGATTTTCTCATTCGAACATATTTAAAAAAACATGATAATTTTCAGGCCATGAGGTGATGGAAACTTCTAATAAGGTTAGACAATTTTAATGTGAGAAGTGCACATAATAACGTCATCCTTACTCCTAGACATTAGTTATTGCATAAGTTTATGTGTCAAACTGTGTTTGATAAATCAAAAGTAATAAATGTTCTGTAAAGGAATTATTCATTTTGTGGTACATGGATAACAATGTTAAAGTGCGCACGATAACCCACATTTTTCAGTCCATAGATGTTGTCCTTAAAAAGAAAAGTAGCCACCTTAGTATAGGTTATATTTTTCACCACACTTGTTATACTTTATGGTGTAAATGTTGATGGACTACCAATTTTTTTTTCTGCGTTTTTGAATCATACACACTTCAGGTGAGCTAAATTCTTGGCGGTTAATCATATGGGCCTTTGAGATGTCAGCTCCAAAACATATGTAAAACACAAGAAATGACAGACTAGTTTGAGCTCCATACCACCACAATAGCAAATGAAGGCTCAACCAGTGAAGCGACGGAGGATGATAAAGAGGTAGGTTAGGAGAAGGTCCTTAATGTGTTTTCTGATAATAACAAACTATTAAAGGAGATGGCATAAGAACAGTGACGCAACATCAAGAAGATTTTCAAATACTTCGCTAATCAAAGTGTTCACATTTCGTCTCCCACATTGTCACCAGCCCGATATCCTTATCGGGTTTCATGCTCTTGCCTTTTCTTTATGTTATGTCGTGTTAATTATATATATATGTTTTTTGTTTTCTCACATTGAGGACAATGCGTTGTCTAAGTGTGGGAAGAATTTTGTATTAACATATTATTGGTTTTTGACTAGGTTGACAAGGTGGGAACATATGTTGCATATGTGTGAATTGTGTCAATGTGTCAATGGCAATAAATTGATATAAGTAGTTTAACTTTGAACATAGTCATTGAATTTGTAAAGGCATATTAATTGTGAATTTTATGTTTTAAGTATCTTTGATTAAATATGCATATTAATTAGGATATGACGTCAGCTTTTTCACCTTAGGAAATTTATTATATACATTCATAATTATAAGTCAATTAATTGAGTTAGCATCATTAGTAATTTTTCACGAGGATGATTGACTAAAAAGAAATGAGGTAGGCAATTTGAAATTGAAAAAAGAGTGTCTTAAATAAATAATTATTCATTTGCGTCAAAAGGCTATAATGACATTCTAACCAAGCTAATTAATAAAATGTGGCCAAATTGAGTAATCGAGAGACATTTATGACAAGGTGTTTACCTTCGCATCAAAAGACAATGTTAACATTAAAGAAAATAAAAAATGGTGTTTCGATAAATAAATCCTACGAATCTTTGAAAATAGCAAAAAATTTCATAAAAGGATACTAAATGATAGTTTCAATTTTATTTAATTAGTAATTATAAATGTATGTGTACAAGTGATATAGGTGAATGATTATGAGGTTAATGTTTTGATTAATATGTGTATTAAATTGAAAGTACTTAATCATGAATTGCATAGTTTAGTATGTCGACACAACTTGAATGATTGATATTTGCAGTTCAATTGATCCCATAAAGTTGGACGCTATTGTCTCATTATTACATGTTGCATGAATGCATGTGTTTATGTTTATGTTTGGTTTGTTGAGTTTGTGTTTTGTCTTTTTCTGAAGACAAGTAAAAGTTTAAGTATAAGGATGTTCATTGGTATAGTTTAGACTATGTTTTGATAGATGTTTTAGTGTGTTTATAGGTGTTTATTAGATGATTGTTGCATGTATAACTTTAGAATTTTATTAATGTGAGTATTTATTTATATCCTAAGTGTTTGTATGGTTTACAACATATTTTTCAATCTTAGTTATATGTTTCTTGAGGTTTTTGATGTGTTTTTCATTGTTGGAAATTAGATATATGAAGAACAAGAGATTTTGACATATATGGAGCTGCATGGGAAAGCTCATGATTTTGACTCCCATGTCACGGTCGTGATAGAAGAGAATTACCTAAAGTCACAATCGTGAAAGAGGCTTGGCATAGTCAATTTTTCCCATCTATTTTAGGGTTTAGAGGCACTTTTGGAACTGATCAAATGGTGAAAACCTAGTTACACCCCTCAGACCCCTCAGAGACTATTTAAAACCTTATGAAGCCTAAAAAATGCAACAGCCATCTTGGAAAAATGAATCAAACAAGGAAGATTGAGAAAGACGTCCAGTTTTCCAGATCAAGCTTCGAATAGAGTTTTTCTTTCTTTCCCCTTTGTTATTTTCGTAACACTTGATGTGTAAACTAAATTTCCAAATGTCAAACACGTTTATAATGTTCTAATTTTCATATTAGGGTTTATTCTGTAGTTATTTTATGACTTTAATCTTCGTTAATTCAATATAATATTCTGGTGTTGTGTTAATTGTGCATGCATATACTTTGGCAATAAATCGAGAGAGTGAGTCAAAAGTAATTTGATTAAGTTGTGCAACGAGAGTTGGTGATTTAATATGTCACGCAATTAACAAATCAACTATCATTCGAAGCGAAATCTTGTGTGAAAATTGATTATTCAATAGATAGCTTCAGATTTAGTTGAAACGTTATGAAAGTTTTGTGAATCGAGAGGTTGCAAAATCTATAATTTTTGTATTCAATTAGGGTTAATTGGTTAGGTCTTAAAGAGAGAGTAATCAACCCCTTAGGAAACCTAGGATCGACACATAATTGAATCAATAATCATTAAAGGAGCAAAAAAGCGAAAGGATAAATTATATGCATTCATCCTTAATTAATTTTGGCAGCTCACTTGATATTCCTTATTGGATTGCTTTTATTTGATTATTTTAATTTTCTATTATTATTTCACTCAAATTATCTTTTATTACCTTAGACAAAGTTAGGTTCAATTAGTTTTATTTATTCTTTATGAGACCAATACCTTTTGATACTACAAGTTTAAAATCAGTATACTTGCAAATATTGGAAGTTTTATTATAGGTAAAACTTGCTCACCACCAACAATATACTCTTTATAAGCTCTTGAGAAATTGAAATATGATATTTACAAACATTAAAACAATTTTATTAATTGAGCATTCATTTTTATTACATTAACCGTTAAGTATAGACACAAGATACAAAAGCATAGAGCATAAATGCATAGCAAAAGAGATATCTAAATATTCATGCTTTCCTAGCTAAAAAACAGAAGTACTAGCTTATATAATATCAAACAATCTACCATTTCTTCTGAACCTTCGGAGCTTGTTCTTTGCTTCTTCCAAGGAGTAATAGCCACAAATCACATGCATCTTCTTATCTCTTCTCCTTCCACATGCAAGATTGGACTCTTTATTCTTCACTCTAGTCCACTCACTTCTACACCAAGACACTGTCATTTCTTGCATATCTCAGGAAAGGAAAAATACCATTTCTCAACTCTCACCTCTCTCTCAATGGATACAAGCACTAATCCTGAAATCGTTGGTGATTACTCTCCATTTCTTCGAATCTACAAAGATGGTCGTATAGAGAGACTGAAGGGCACAGATGTTGTCCCTCCTTCTCTAGACGACCTCAATAGTAGTGTCCTCTCTAAAGACGTTGTATATTCACCAGAAGAAAGCCTTGTTTCCAGGCTTTATCTTCCCAAAAACATCGATCCCAATACAAAAATTCCTCTCCTAGTTTACTTTCATGGTGGTGGCTTCTGCATCGACACTCCTTTCTCTGCTAACTACCATAACTACGTTTACTCGTTGGTTTCCGAGGCAAAAGTAGTGGCAGTCTCTGTGGACTATAGAAGAGCTCCTGAACACCCTCTTCCCATTGCATACGATGATTCCTGGACTGCCCTTAACTGGGTTGCTTCTCATGTAAATGGAGATGGCCCGGAACAGTGGCTAAATGTTCATGCCGATCTAGGTAAGGTGTTCTTGGCTGGAGATAGTGCTGGTGCCAACATAGCACACCAAATTGCGCTGAGATGTGGTCAACAAAAGTTGCAAGGAATCAACGTTGCAGGAGCTGTTTTAATACATCCATATTTCTGGGGCAAAGAGCCCATTGGTGAGGAAGCTCAAGAGGTGGAAGTGAGACGAACGATTAGTGCTGTATGGTATTTTGCTTGTCCTACAACTAGCGGCTGCGATGACCCTCTTATAAATCCTATTGTTGATCCAAATCTTGCCAGCTTAGGATGCAGCAGAGTGCTTGTTATTGTTGCTGAGAAGGATATGTTAAGGGATAGAGGATGGTTATACTATGATGAGCTAAAGAAGAGTGGTTGGAATGGAGAAGTGGAGATTATGGAAGCCAAAGAGGAGAATCATGTGTTCCATTTGGAGAATTCTACTTGCGAGAATGCGGATGCTATGCTCAAACGAATTGCTTCTTTTTTTAATGAAGCTCAAGCTTGATTTTGTCAACCTTTCTTTACTATACATATATTGATAGTAGTTATTGGAAATTAAGCCAATGTCAAAGTTGTTGATTATGTATAAGCTGCAGCTTTCTTTGCGAATGGTGAATAAAAATGCTTGCATAGGCATAAATTGTTGGGTTGAGCCGAGTTGTACCTTAATTTGCTTGTCTCGATTGGTTTGATTGATATAGTTATTGCTCACATAGTTTCAGTCTCACTTAAAAAAAATAAGGTAATCTCCTCTTTGTGACGTTTAAAAAATGTCATAAAAAGTTTAAAAAATGATTCTCTTGTTTTCTCTTACCTCTTTTCGGTTTACGCGCTGACGAATATCTGTTTGTTTTTGTGTGCAACGTATCTTTAGATTCTTTGTCCAAGCACCTACAACACTCCATTCATTACCCAGATGGTGAAATGCTCTTCTATACACGTTTTGATTTCTTATTTTGTCTTTGCTGCTCATCTATAACAATTGTTATATTCATCCCCAAACATAATTACTAAGTGATATCACATTACAGATTAGTTTCGCAAAGACTTGGCTAAAAGTAGTGCTCAAAAATTGCAATACCAAAATGATGGTGAACTGGAAAAATCTATATACAAGAGAAAAATGAATAAGAAGCTGCGACACTAGGATTCTCACATTCTGGCTCTGCCTTTTTTCTTGCAATGCATGACCATATCTCTTCAATGCTTCATGTAGACATGAGCTTGATTTCTCTGAATTTATCAAATCTGTTAATTTCTTGATAAGATTTGTGCTTTATTATTGGTGCATAATTACCTAAGCGAATTTGTACTTGA
>JANZXV010000212.1:31210522-31224913 GCA_027576455.1 Erythroxylum roigii | reverse complement strand
TTTTATTAAAATAACATAATTTTATTAATAATTTGTTAATAAATATTATATAAGAAATTAAATAGATTAGTTCAAAAAAGAAATTAAAAATAATTTATTTAATTAAAAATAATTTATCTTTAAGATTTATTTAATATGTAATTATTATCAGTGATAAAAATATACATTAACATTAATAACCAAATATGTTTTTGTTTTTATTTGAAAGAAAAAAAGAAACAAAAAACGAAAACTGAAAACTGAAAACTGAAAATTACGACAGAAAAACAAAAGTAGAACCAAACGGCCCCAAATGTAAAATAAGCAAATTAACCCCAAAATTTTTTTAACGTAGTTTGGCATCCTTGCCTACATCTATAGGGCCCTCACTCAACTTAATCACTTTCACTGACGACAATAGTTTTATACAAGGCTTCACTGAGCCGACTCATTCAACCCTTGACACTATCCCTCATTTTCACACCCCGTGAAAGTAAATCATACCCAATAACACAACCACCTCGTGTTAACATCAACAGAGGATTTTTTCAACAATGTTTAATAGTAAAAAGAAGAAAATAAAACAACTCAAGTAATTGAAACAATGAAGGACATATACAAAGACATTTGAGATAAGAAAAATGACTCCTCTAACAATGTAGTTTCTTCAACGGAAGAACGAGAAGTTATCATTAAGAAATCTACTATGAACCTTCGATAATGTCACTAAGATATCACACGCATAATAGCCACAAGGGCACCTCCAATCAACAAGCGTTCTAACATCGAAATGTCATAAAACACAAGAGCTGCAACACCTTCAAGTCATCTGGAAATATTTCACCAAAAACATAATAAGCAATAGCCCACAAAGTCACGCAACCCTTGGAGAAAAACATGCAACAAATATGGACAGAAACACACAAATATCAGCTCACAAAAAAAATTGATCCACAAAATTCCAACTAACAAGTCACCATATTGTAGTCATTTTTTCCACACAAATCAGCCTAGAAAATTAACGTTATAGGCAGATAAAATCAGTTGTCCAGTGTAGATAAAAATCTCCAAAAACTAAATTGCCTTAGATAGTCATTATCTTCAAATTAGGTTATCAAAAAGAGTCCAAAAATCTGCACCTTATCTTAGTCAAGATATAGTGATTTGATTTCAATTAAATCCTATCATGACTAGAATGTTTATCTCAAATAAACTTCGTCTTTCAAATAATCTCACATAAAGTAGAGTACTCGTCATAATGAAATTTTACAAATTAGCAAAAATGTCCAATTACAAATAATATACAAAATGTCATAACAGATATCTTAACAAAACCATCTTTCAATATACTATATATGTATATCTAAGCTCACTTTTAAAAGTCGAAACTACTTTATTCTAATGTCTAGATAAAATCAAGTCTTGTGCTGTCCAAAGACCTAAAGATGTTAGTGTTTTTGAAGTCTTGAAGGTCTACTTTATAGTATCAAGAGCACATAATTATGTGGAGGAAAACATAGGTTCAATGTTGGTGGGATGGGAAAGTACCCTTGCGTCCAATTTGAACCATTTTACCACCTAAGTCAGGTCCAAATTCTGAAAGTCTACTCGTACTAATCAACAATGGCTGTCACCATTTTAGGATTTGCACTGTTTAAGATTAGACCTTTTATATATATATATATATATCTATATGATGTGTATGTTTATGTACATATTAGCTTAGAATATTAGAATATGGTACTTAATATAAGCGTTATATCTTACTCCCACGTGAAATACCACGTTCAAAAACCAAATGAAATGAATAAAAGACCGACTGAGTTACCATTGTCGTCTTCCGTGAAAGTAATGAAATTGTTCAATGAAAATGAACACTTCAGGCCGATTTTCAACCCCACTCAAAGTAAAGAAACTTCATGGCAATAATCCAAAGGAAAAGTGGAAGTAAAAGAATGCTTTTTAAGTCATTGAATTGTCAAAAAAAGGGACTCACCCGAACCGCCACCATTACCAACAACACATAGAAAATATAAATAAAATATGGTAGCTAGCAATTGACCGGAAAGCGTCGAATGCATAAACTAATGCGCACGTTATAGGAATCCCTTCTCTTACGTTTGTTATAACTTCCCACGTGAAATTGCTAAACAAAGGAAACCTAGCCAGGAACCATCCTCGAACCTGATCTGGTCTGTCTTTTATCGCTCTTCACATGGAAAAGTTTTCTTTAGCATTATAATAAATGACCAGACCTCATCACCTCTTTTGTCCCCAAATGGACTTTTGACTTCTAGCCCAAAGACCATTTGTTGGGTTTCACTTTCCACCCCCTTTCCTCCCCTTCACGTTTGGTCCACTTTTCATTTTCCCCTCATAGCCTATAATTCTCTACATAAAGTGAACGACTCACTTGGCAGATATAGACATGCAAATATTCGAACGGGTACTCGTATGATAACAACATAGCGGTATTAAAAAAATGGATTTCTGTTGTTAAAGAGCCACAGTGATAAGTCTTTCCATGAAGTTGACAATTCCTTCATAATCTCCAAGTTGCAGATACTAGTAAGGAAAGCCCCATATGGCCAGATAACAGGATACATTATCTCTGGTCTGTAACTTAGCTCGGATTGTAAGCAACTGTGTGGGTACATACCTAGGAGAAAATAATGGGACTGAAATGATCATGTGTATACATTTCGTGATAACCTAAAAGTAGGTTGGATTTTTTGGTTGTCCATGAAGGTGACATATCTTTTCCTTGTCCAGTGTTTCCACTCTTTATATTGTTTTCAAACTCTTCCGGATTTTTTTCCTCACGATCTGTTAATGTGTTTTTGCAGCTCGCGTTATATTAATTTATCAACAGATGTACATGAAGTATCATTCAAGCAATTCGAAGTTTATAAATTAATACACCCTAAACAAGAATAGACTTATCGTCGGCTGCTGTGTGCATGTGATATCTATCTAAACTCTTTCCTTTCCTAGTTTTATACGTACTTTCGCTTCTTTCCAAGGAGGGAGAAGCTCCTAACTTTGTTTCTCTTCTAGATGATTACCACCTCATTAAATTGGAATCACGGTTTTTTAATTTAAAACGCGAAACAACTGTTACTGACTAAGACGGAGATATATATATACTTGGATCTAGTGGAGGCAAGAATATAAGACAAGAGATACCTTCTCATCTTAATCATTAACTTGAGTTAATAACTATGCTCATTTTTTTTATTGACACTTGATATATACGCTAACTCAAATACTACGTTGGTTATGTAATTGTCCCGTAAAAAGTAACCAAAAAATTATGAACTATAGTTTGTACTTAATGATTTGGTTATATTGTTGATGAAGTAATTGCCCTCTCAATTTTCTATTCATCAAAGAGCTAGCACAGCAAGAAAGAATTGTAATATGTAATGAAAGACTGATCTTATCCAATACCTAATCATTTCACAACAAGGGATATGATTACTATAAAAATCTACACCTAAATCATGGAATGGTGATGTGAGGTATAACTTTAACCTAATTTAATTACTAACCTGCAAATTCTGTCATTAGACGAGTGGTCCACTCGACACTACAAGAAAGAGCAAACAAAATGGAGGGAGACTTTACATGTCCCCCCAATGTTCTGTTAGGCACTAGTACAAAAGTCGCCAAGATTATCTACACATATTGATGATCTTTCATTTTCTTCCCAAATAAAAAATCGACTATTCACTTGCCTAATCCTTAACCTTCAAAGTTCAAACCCCTCAGTTGACTAATCTGAATTAGTGTTGGAAAAAGCATCAAATGACTCCAAAATTTGACCTTAATTTTATATATGTATATCACACTCTTCCAAAACGGCAAGAAATTTTATGTAGCTGACACGTTACGACATAGTTAATATATACTTTTCTTGTAATTTTTGTCTCCAAGTGATGGAATAGTCCACGAGAATTTTGGTTTTGTACCTGTCTTTTGCAAAGCACGGTTCCATTATTACGTGTCGTACTATAGCAAGTTGATATAAGATTAAGGGTTTAATTCGTTATAGTTTAGTCATTCCAACGTAAGTGAAATTGATGAGTATAAAAAAACAGGAGGAGTTGATGTGATTAGAAATATGAGTGAGGCATAGATTAATGGAAGACCATGAATTGATGAGAGTTAGCTAGGTTGTACGGTGACCTCACTACCAAACATCAATTTTATTTGTTATTAGATGACACTGACAGTGTCGGTTCGGTGGTGTTCATAAAACTTAGATTCTTGTTAGTGACTATTATATGTATTACGAAGATGGTTACTATAACAATCTTCCTGTCTTTATTGTAGCAGTTGTGTATAAGTTACTAATAAAACTGGTAAGCCAATTTCAGAAAACCGATTATGGATTAACTCACCGCTTTATCAAAAAATTAGTTTATCTAAGTCTGCCCAGAGAAGAGAAGAAGAAATATTTATGATGGCTGAGTTACACTCTATCAAGAATGATCTTATGTCTGGAGGATCAAGAATGGCCTTATCATTCCTGATCCTCCAGCTTTTCAGGGCAAGCTGACAGACAAATCTATAATTGCAAAGTTTGATGATTTTAGGCTAAATTCGATCCCAAGATATAGGCCATGAGCAAATAATGCATTTCACTTACTGTTGCTAGACTTCCTACTCATCGATTTGTTAATATACTTGATCTTTTAGGTGCTTATCTCTTTCAAGTGTTATTGTCCATTTTTTGATGCCCTTTTCAATCATATCTCTGGACCATATATTTCGTTTCTTCGCTCTCATTGTAATTGACGCCAAAAACTACCTAAAGGGATATACTAATTATTCTTGCTGTTCTCAATTATATTTAAACCATTTTTTCAGAAGGAAAATGGAACATATATAGATACTAAGCTTACACAGGATTAAAGCAAAAAAAAAAGTGCAAAATGAAGAGAAGAAAATAAGAGTTGAGTAACATTGTGTTTGTTCTTGTGTTAGCTCCATCTACTAAGGGGCAAGTCGGATGTCACATTCATAAAATATAAGAATAGATGGTCCAGTAGAATATATAATTAAGTTCTTCCACGAGCATCAGAATTGATGCGTTCATGAAAAGAGCCCCATGCTTCTTTTGTAGTTGTAAGTCTCTTTCACCGAGAAGCAGCCAGGGTGTATATATCTATCCTTCCTTTTGTTATTAAGCGTAATGTACTCAAGGGCTTGTGTTTTTATAAGCCCCCGAGACGTTTCTAGTCATTCAGGTAGACTATGAAACCAATTATTTTGGGTATGAGTCCACTTCTTTTTTACCACATAAATAATGGTATTGCACTTTTTTTGTTAAGAGCTCTACTCTACTCCCAACACATGCTAATTGGCATTATTCTACCCTTGGAAATGGCGATGAAAAGGTAAATTAGTAATTCATTCACCGAGTGTGCAACCACCAACATCAATATAATTAAAACAAGTTCCAAACAATTTGGAATAATTGTAATAGCGATAGATCCAGTTATTTTTCCAAATAAATTTTACAAGTTAAAATATCATTCAACCTTGAGGAAACGCATTTTCTTCTATTAAAATGTTTTTAAAAATTGGACTAATCAGCATACAACAAGTTAGTTTGTTGTGTCATTATGTACGTAAAACACCGTAGAAAACTCAACTAGTTCTTCACTTATATATAAAAGCCCGACTATCCCGATACGCGAGTCCGTTCCAACCAAATTCTCAATGTCATCCCATGTCATGGATTGGTTTAGTTTTTCCAAAATATCTTCAACTATTTCCACAATTCAAATTTTAGAAACAACAGTTCAAAAAGAAAACCATGGGAAGGGGTTGCTTGTCCATCAAATGAAAGCAAAGTTGTTAATAACGAGTTTAGTACGGATTGATTTGAATAAATTCAACCCCTACAGTACATATTTGAAAAATTGTAATTACATAATTATACTAGTACCATCCGATCGAAGTGTTAGTTTGTTAGGCAATAGGCAGGCAGCGGAGATCAGAAAACAAAAAACAGAAACTCAGGAAGGAAGGGGTCCCAAAGTTGTAGTTTAGATGCATGTCTGGAAGAGGCTGTAGCAAACAGTGAAAGCTGCCTCGCACGCCGGCAGCCCATCCCCATCAATCCCCAGCAAGCTCTCCCCAATACCAGCCCACCTGGTCCTCCATCTCTTTATTTGTTTACATAAAATTAATTAACCAAATCAACGTCCTTTAATTAATAATTAATTATAATATGAAAATTATTAAAATATTTAATTAACCAAGGAAATGGTCGTGTGATGCCAGGTTGGATCCCTCTAGTGAGATTAGTTTGATCTATTTTTACTAATTTATGTACACTCTATATGTACAAAATATTTTATATATTATATAATCTATTTAATACATGTTTAATAAATAATTATTTCATATTTTTGTTAATAAAAATAAACGGAGACTTACACAATTTAGGTTAAATTAAGTCAAATTTTACTTCATAATAATTCTAATATATATATTTGAGAAAATGAATTGAAATGCCATCTTATCTAACAAAAATGATGTCTTCTCTCTTTTTCTTTGCCTCCCTCGCGTCTTGCCATGCCTACGTGTTGTGGACCAGCTTTGTCCCCCCTTTGCCCTACTCTTATTAAGACAACATTTTAATTTGGTTTTTCATTTTGTTTTTTTTTTTTTCACTTTCTACCACCATTACACGCCTACATTGGTCCTCCTTCAGCTTCCTTCCTTCCAATGTACTCTGTGGGCTCCCTTCCTATGTGGCGGATGACGCGTCACTTGCTGAAAGCTGGGGACTTCCCTTCCTCCACTATATAAACAGCAATCTAGCAGCCTGTTATGCTCACAGCATAAACACTTTTACCAAGTTCTTTCTTACTCAAAATCTCTTCAAAACTCTGAACTCGTAAAAACAAAATTTAGATAAGAACATATTTTTGTTTTTTTCCTCATTTTCCTGGCTGAAATGGCTGTTGAAGATGCCTTCTCATCTCCTTTGGGCCCTCCAGCGTGCGAGAAAGATGCAAAAGCCCTTCAATTTATCAAGGAAATGACTAGAAATGCTGACTTCGTTCAGGAAAAAGTTTTGGCTGAAATCCTGAGCCGTAACGCTCAGGTCGAGTACTTGAAAAGGTTCAAACTTAATGGTGCTATCGATCGCCAGACTTTCAAGTCCAAACTCCCTATAATCACTTACGACGATCTTCAGCCTGAAATCCAACGTATAGCTAATGGCGACCGCTCTGCCATCTTGTCTTCTCACCCCATCTCCGAGTTTCTTACCAGGTGTGTTTTAATTATTAGCTCTTTGTTCTTATACTGTTTTTACTAGCTACAAGCTGATTGTAAATATTTAGTTATAGGACTTCAATTATATATTATCCTATTAATTTCGTTTTCTTTAAAACCCCAGTTCCGGGACATCTGCCGGTGAAAGAAAGCTGATGCCAACAATTCAAGAAGAGCTGGATCGTCGGCAATTATTATATAGTCTGCTCATGCCAGTGATGAATCTGTAAGTTCCGATAGATGCGTTCGAATCAACTGTGCTCTCACATGCAAATAAATAATCTGTTTTCTGATAAAGACGCGCTTTATGTGCAACAGTTACGTCCCTGGCTTGGATAAAGGCAAAGGTCTCTACTTTATGTTCGTGAAATCTGAGACCAAAACTCCTGGTGGTCTCCTGGCTCGCCCAGTGCTCACAAGCTACTACAATAGCGACCACTTCAAGACTCGTCCCTACGACCCCTACAACGTCTACACGAGCCCTAACGAGGCCATTCTTTGCTCCGACTCTTTCCAGAGCATGTACACACAGATGATCTGTGGTCTCCAGGAGCGGGAACAAGTGCTCCGTGTTGGCGCAATCTTTGCCTCCGGTCTGCTCCGTGCCATCAGGTTTCTCCAAGTTCATTGGCAAGAACTTGCTCATGACATAGAATCCGGAACTCTAAACAGCAAAATCACCGACCCTTCTCTCAGAGACTGCATGACTAAGATCCTAAAACCTAACCCAACAATCGCAGAGGTTATCAGATTGGAGTGTTCGAAGGAGAAATGGGATGGGATCATCACCAGAATTTGGCCCAACACCAAATATCTTGATGTGATCGTAACTGGAGCTATGGCACAGTACATCCCAACCCTGGATTACTATAGTGGAGGGTTACCGTTGGCATGCACCATGTATGCTTCCTCAGAATGTTACTTCGGTTTAAACCTGAACCCTATGTGTAAACCATCAGAGGTCTCCTATACAATCATGCCAAACATGGCATACTTCGAGTTTTTACCCCACGAGCCGAGCAAGACTTGGACCTCCCGTGACTCGCCACCAAAACTCGTTGACCTTGTCGACGTTGAAGTGGGAAAAGAATACGAACTCGTGATCACAACCTATGCAGGTTTATATAGGTACCGAGTTGGTGACATCCTCAGAGTCACCGGGTTTCACAACTCGGCACCTCACTTCCATTTTGTAAGAAGAAAAAACGTACTACTCAGTATTGACTCGGACAAGACCGACGAGGCAGAGTTACAGAAAGCGGTGGAGAACGCGTCCCAACTCTTACGTGAATTCAACACTAGCGTTGTTGAATACACGAGTTATGCCGAGACAAAAACGATTCCGGGTCACTACGTAATTTACTGGGAATTACTAGTGAAAAACTCTGCCAACTCACCCACTATGCAGGTACTGAATCAATGTTGCCATGCCATGGAAGAATCATTGAACTCAGTTTATAGGCAAGGCCGTGCTGCGGACTCCATAGGTCCACTAGAGATAAGAGTGGTTAAAAATGGCACATTTGAGGAGCTAATGGACTACGCAATATCAAGAGGAGCGTCCATTAATCAGTACAAAGTTCCAAGGTGTGTGAACTTCACACCAATTGTCGAGTTGCTTGATTCCAGGATGGTAACGACCCATTTCAGCCAAGCTTTGCCTCATTGGACACCGGAAAGAAGACGGTGACTTCATGAGTCAACCGACCAAAATTTAGTTCAATGGATTTGGCAATGCAGAAAAGAAAACCAATAGACTCTTGATGTATTGTCTGTTCTTTTTCTTTTTAGCTTTTTGTCGAGTGATTTTCGTAGCTTTACAAGAAAAAGGTTAAAAGCGTCTGTTTGATTAGGACTTCTCAGGATAAGACTTTGTATTGTGGTTGAGTTTACCTGTGGAAAGGATTGTGACATCATGACATATATATCTAATGCAATGTTTCTTTCAGTGAAACTGCAATGAGCATATTTTCACCCCTTTAAATTCTTCTTTTTAATCTTTCCAATAATGATTTTGTCAATGCCATAGTGGATTTTGTCGACACTTTGAGCAAAAGAGACTATGGTGACCACACGCTTTTCAGCAATATTAAGCGATCAGAAAGAACAGCATTAAGTAACAGATAGAATGAAAGAGTATTGATGAGATGGTGTATAACTGTGTACAATGGAGAATTTTCTGAATCATTTCACTGTCTTCGAGGTCAAAAAGTAAAAGATAACAGAGAAAGGTGGCTGAATTATTATGCAATGAAAATGGAATCACATGGCTTCTATCTGAATTAATTCAGATTGATGATTTTCCACGTTTTAATACAACTCATGATAAGCTCCAAGGTGAAATTGAGATATTTAGTCAAGACTAAAAATGCTTTTAGTATTAAATTTACTTCTGCCTCGAAAGTTAGGGATCACGATTGTTATACTTAAAAAATCTTGATGCTGACCCTCCAATGGACTATAAGACATTTCACTTGTTCGGTCTTTTCAAGTAAATCGTCAGGCTTGTCTCCGTATCAGATTGTGGAGTCATTTGGATGCAATTAAGTTGAGTGAAGAGGCAATGAAGTTATCTGTGTTTATCTTGTACTTTGTTTTCCTTTCAAAATTAAATTCTCGTGATTTTTTTTGATAGCCGTTTCCACAATAAATGCCATATAATTAGATCAACTGCAACGTTCTTTAGGGACTTTTTGTTCATTTGGTGAGAGGGCTACATATCATATCAAAATCCCAAATAGTGTTGGCTCAATTCTAAGCAATTGGCATGGCCGAATTTATTGAGATCGAAATACTTCCTAATCCCAGTAGCTGGTTGAGTTCCTCCACTGTCTCCATTATGACTGGTTTCACTTTCTTAAGAATCGTTGTCTTATAGGTGTGCATATTTATGTAGGCTTGCCTGGTGTGTAATGTAGCAAGAGCAACCAGCATGGAAATGTTTGTCCAAAGAAGTATTAAACAAGGGACCATTTGGAGCTTCCTGCTTTTTGGCACAGCAAACTTTGAAAATAAGTGGTCCCATTTCTTATCAGCTGTCAATGATTTCACCTAATTATAACTTATTCTTTAATTACTTTTTCTAAAAGGCTATTGCTTTTAAGTTTTAACATTCCAAGAAACTTCTAATTACCATGTGCTTTGTATTAAGAAGTTACTCTCAGCTATAATGGATAATGAGAGTAATGGAAGTTAGCCCTGTGCCAAACGTTTTTCTAGCAGGGTCTTCATTTATTTTCATGTAAAAGAAAAAAAAAAACCTTTTGTATAGTTCAAAATTTTCAAAGTTTCTCTTTATTATTTTAAATTACTAAACAAAATTATAAAAAACTATAAAATTTTAAATTTGTGACTTTCATGATTAGATAAAATTTAAGATATTTCTATTGTTAATTAATTTGTAGATTGATATTGCATATTTATAAAGTATTGGATCGATTAATTGTACTGATAACAAAGTAAGCTGAGAAGTTTTATTGAAAATTCTTCTTAATTTATTTTAATTTCACCACGGAGCAGTATTTAAGGATAACTTTTGACATAAGTACAAGTTGAAATGATTTGATGCTTAAAAGGTATAAGATTGATTAGTTGTAATAATATCACTTAAGAAAATTTCATGAAAAGACATGTTAGTTTAATTTGATATCACCATTAAGCATTGTTTAGTATTTTGAGAATAATAAGAAAATTATATTGAATATAAATAAGAAATTTTAATGAAAGTATCTTGTGCAAATGTTATTTGACGGGAAGATCTTAAAATGGCTTCGCTGGTTGGTGCAATTAATGCGTATTACTTACTCGGGAGCCGCAGCCATGGCAGAGTCGAACGATTCTGTTTCCGTTGACATGGAGAAGATCTATCTCGGTGGAAAGGTTCGGGTTTTATTTCTAGGTTTGTTTCTTACTGTCAATACACATGCATTTGTTTGATTCTTTGATTTACTCAATTCTTAAGTGGGTTATTTGTTAGTTCCCGATGTTTAACGGATTTCAAGATTCCAACTTTATTCAATTAATGAGTATATTTTTTCTGCTTTTTTCTCTTTCAAGTTCTTCGTTCAAAAGGTTTTGTAGCTTCGACTTTTCATTTTGATTTTTCCTTTTGATGATGAGAGATTTTGAGTTAGCATTTCGTAATACCAAATGGGCACTTGATGTGCATTTTGGGTTAACGGTTTTTTTTCCTCAACTGTTAGCTGACAAAAGAGTTCTTTCCGATCTTGTTATTCTTTCATGTTTCATTGGCGTTCTTGGATTGGTTATTTTTATCACATTAACTAGGGAGGAAAGTACTCTTTGATCTTCAATTTCCCCCTTCGGATTTAGGGTGTTCTTCTGAATGCATTAATCATTCGGTAGGACTGCGATCTTCGTGAAAATTTAGATTGGGTTTTTGATCATCTTGGTACCTGAGTTTTTAACTTTTGAGTTTATCTATAAGTTGGAGAAAGAGCGATCTGGAATGATAAAAGGTAGGTGTGGTTGGTCCTATTTGTCTGGCGTGTTGAGAGGCCAAATGGAGGAGGATGTTTATGACGGCTGTGATACAAGTCTCCGTGCCCTTTGATGTTATCTTTTATATATTTATACATATTGTGACTGATTGTGATCTCAAGAATACAAGATGGAGTTACCACAATAGAGGATCTTGGCCAGGTATGTGCCTCTTCGTTTTTGAAACTGAAGATCTGATATTAATGTTTCCATATAGAACCTCAGGCATAGACCAGATTCATTTGTAGTGACATCAAGGTTACAATGGGTTTTCCACGATCATCGACCCAGGTATGTCTTTACCTGTAACACCCCACTCCCGCGTGACCCGAACCCGACATCGATGGTGATATCCGAGTCCGTGCCCCGCGAAGGTGGCGTACTACATCACTCAGTCAAAACTCAGTATAATTTTTTTAAAAAAACACAAATATACACTATGTGGAAAATCATTAACATATATAAAACACAAATATACACTATGTGGAAAATCATTAACATATATAACCACTGGTAAATACAATGACCACGGGGGCCCTTTTCATACAAATTACTATAGTCCGTTGACTTTACAAATTTGACCTAATCATTTGTACAAAATTCAGAAAATACAATTTTGTTTGACTCTAATGCAGACGCGAACTGATCCCGACCTCTTCACTTACTTACAAGCGATTGTTATACGCCCGTGGCCTAACGAGGTATTCTTCTCAGTCCTGAAAAATATGTTGCAATTTTGGGTGAGTTTGCGAACTCAGTGAGGTAACCATTATCGATGGTTCACTCAACTCATGCAACACATCATGTACCATAACATATACTCACATTGTTGCATATTTAAGCACATTTCCCAATTTCACTTGAACATAGACAATTTCACTTGAGCATAGATACTTTATCCATATCATTCAATTAGACATACATAACCAAATGAATACACGCAACACTTAGGCAACTTACAGGTATTTCACAATTTCACATTCAGAAGTACCACATGATTGCACTCAAGCAAATCATAATTATTTCACGATTGCATGTTCAGAAGTACCCCATGATTGTTATCACATAAGTATAAGGCATTTTTGCCTTTCACCCAATCAAAATAGTCAATCAAAAACATATGAGATGCGTATGTGACACTTTTCCCATTTATTACGATGTTGTGACCGAGCGCCTGAACTGTCCCAATATGGGCGTATTAATCGGTGAGCCTGTGGCTTTGAATCACTGTGGGCTCGAGGCCCTAATACGTTAAGCTTTTAGCTCTCGGTGGCTGCTCCGGTCACAACTGTCATTATCTGATCATGCATTTATATATGAAATGTACATGTCCCAATTTAACAGTAAATGTGTCACAATTAATCCACGTGTCACAATTTAACACATATCAGGAGTAAGTAGTTCACAGAGTCACAAACAGGTAACACTTCTATGTCATAGCTCCCAATACATCAGACCTTCTGTCCGAAATCTACATTCATACAAACCCGCCATTATTCACCACAGTAAACATATAATAATTGAGAGAACCATCTAGGTTACTCACCAATAGCTTCCGAGCTAATGCCTGGAAGTCTCAGCAACGTCAGTGGGTTGACGTTCCAAAAGCTCCTCTATAACAGTCAAAGTATGTAAACATTACCAATTGTACAATCAGAAATATTTAATAATGCACAAGTAGCGATTAAAACTGTGTCCAATGCATGTTCGTGACATTCCCGGTACTATTCCCAAAAATTTTCATCACTAAAATTTCCTCGAAAAATTAGAAATCTAAAGACACCAAAATCACTAAATTCGGATCTCTATAGGTTCAAAAGTTAATAAAACAAGGACCAGAAAAATAATTACCCGATCGCCTCACTTTGACCTAATTAATCCACGTCAATTTCATCTCTAAAAATTCCTAATTTCACGTAGAAATGAAATTAAATATTTTACGAATCTGATGCCTCGAGAATCAGGTCAATCGGAGGTCGGATAAAAAAGTTATGGTCAAAAGAGTGGAAGAAGTAACATAAAATCAAAATCAAAATCAAAACTCACCAGCGGCTCGCAACTGCGACGACTCGAGAGTGCGAGCCGCGACAAAACAGAACCGCTCGCTATCGCGATGGCTTGCGATCGCGAGTCGCGAAAAACTGAGCTGCCTCGCGATCGCGAGTTCGAGGAAAAACGGCCATCTCGCGATCACGAGATGCTTCGCGATCGCGATTGCTATTTTCTTTCTTCTCTTCTTCCATCTGAAATTCCAACATGCATAACTTTTCACACAATTTTCCAAAAATTACAAGTAAGGTCTCATTTGAAAGATAATAACAAACCCTACAAGTTCCTTCAAGGACTCTTGAACCAATTTCACCCTTAAGGGTGTCAAAATTTCAATCAAAGTTTCTGCCCAATCTTAATGTTCCAAAACAGTACAGCATTTTTCCAAAGAGCATAACTTCTCATTCCCTTTGCCAAAAATTCCAAGTTTCATGTCAAAAGAAAGATCAAAACATGTTCTACAGCTTTCATGAACAAGTTAAAAGCAAAGTCAACCTCTAAATAGGTCCAATTCTCAAACAAAGTTTCTGCCCATATGAGTTACCCTGAACAGTAACACAATCTTCC
>JANZXV010000212.1:31194101-31204600 GCA_027576455.1 Erythroxylum roigii | reverse complement strand
GACACGAAATTGTGACTCGCGCCACTGTCAATCAACACCACCACAGGTGTTCCATCTATCTTCCCCCAAAGCTTCATGGTTTTGGGTTGGGTCCATCCATCGGCTGAAACTTGTGAGAGTTCCATCCAATCGCACTGAACTTCTTTAGCCGTCTCCCTTGACATTTCGTTGGCGTCCAAACCTTCTTCAAACTCTAAAACCACCTCTTCATCTTCTCCTAGAATGGTCACTCTTAAACTTTTCTCTGGACATTTATGTCCCGGACCAAAAGGCAATCCATAACGAAAACACCTCCCTTCCTCCTTCCTCTTCAAAAATTCTGGATAGGGGAGTTGCCTAGTCCCACGGTTGTTGCGTGACCCTGTGTTCCCATAAACCCCACTCTGAGAATTAGACCCCACCAATGACCCACTACGGTTCGAATTGTAGGGTCTCCGCTTCATTCCTCCCGTGATCCTGCCTGGGTCATTACTCGTTGTCCCACTACCCGACCCTCCAAAGGTCGTTATTCCTTGAACTTTGGGAACTATGCTACCGCGTGCTTGTACGCGATTCGCAAATTGTCCAGTCATGGAAAGATTTCCTCCATACATCACCTGCAGTTCATCCTCAATGTCGCGAGCTATTTCCATTGCACGTAAGATCGTAGTAGGTCGCATTGATCGGACCCGACACCTCACTTCAGGTTTGAGGCCACCCAAAAAATATTCCAACAGCTGCTCCTCCGAAGCCTCAGGTATCTGTGTCACCAACATTTCGAATGCCCGCAAATATTCCTCCACCGACCCTACTTGCTGTATGGATGTTAGTCTCTCGTACACGTTTCCTTGACTGCCTTCTCCGAAATGTTGCAGTAGAGTGGGGATGAGTGTGTTCCACGTCAATGTCGGGCTCTTCTTGCACAGGAAATGAAACCAGTGCACCGCCGCTCCCTCCATGCTGATGAAGGTTAGTCGCATCTTTTCGTCCTCCTTGACGCGGTGGACCTCAAAGAACTTCTCTGCTCGAGCCACCCAACCCAACGGATCCGTTCCGTCGAAGATAGGGAGTTCGACTTTCTTGACCCAAGGTCGACTCTCGTTGTCCTTCTCAACTTCAATGTCCTCCTCTTCGCTGGCCTCCGAAGATGCTTTGTTGCTTGACCCTTGTCGTTGCATCAAGTGAGTCAAGAGGGCTTCCAAACGGCCCATGCCGTTCTTGACTTCCGTCAAGTCTGCGACTTGCTCCCCCATGGTTCTCTCGTTTTTGGCAACAGTCTTCCAACTTTCCTACACGCGCCTCCATGGATAGATCCGACAGGTCGGACCAAATTGTTAGGTATCGGTTAATTTAGAGAGCTGATGCGTGTAGATCATAGTAGATAAAAACAATAACTCAATATTATTCAGGAAACAAGAAGGAAAAACCTTCTTGACAAGGGGCAATCCCTTACAATCACAGGAATACTTCCGAGAATAATAGCCTATCTCCTCCCTGCCTTAATCCCTCCTAAACTATACTTTTATATCTCCTTATTCTACTACTTCTAATAGGTATCTAACTCTTGATCTATCTATTGCTAACTACCGGATAAGGTTTATTGATCTCTAACTACTATTATCCCTATTTAACTATAACTCTACTACTACGGTCAGTCTTTATCTTTGTGTTTCCGTGTATAAACTATCCATTCTCCTCCTCTGTGTCCTTTGCTCCTAACACTCTCTTTTGCCATTTTCTCCAAATTGTTATTTAGGGATTTGAGGTATAATTTATGTTGCATCTTCTTTTGCATTCTAGGTTTTCTGGAGCATTTAAATGCATGTGGAAATTATAAGGTCTCTACAATGTAGCAATTTAATGCATCTAGATAAGCACTAATGTACTCGTTTTGTAAAGCATGTGTATGCACTTCTCTCAACTATTACCAAACTCTTCAAATTTTAACTTTCGTTGACCTAGAGGAGAATTGATAGAGATATATGGCTCCACCTCTTGTAATTTTGTTTAAATTTTCAGCATAATCTTAAGTATATCAATGGTGAGGCTATGAGCATATTAGACGAATCATTAGTTCTGACTGTTAAACTGAAGTGTGTACAGTTTATTCTGCCTTGATTGTGATTTTTAAAAACTCTCCACAGTTTGAGTATGCACCAGTGTATAGGTTACGGGAATAGACTTGCTTGTAAACAATGTATAACATCAATAATAAAATTGTTTTCCTCAATGGCATGGAAATTATATGCATACTGTTGTATAATATTGAGTATATACATTTGCCATTTTAGCAGTCTCACTTTATACATAATATACCGGAAAGGTTACAGTTGGACATTCCTGCCGGTACCTTATACATCATATTTGGAATTGTCTGAGCCATTTTCCTGAAATCTGATCGGGATATTGACAAGTGATTACATGTTCTGGTTCCTTAACTCTTCTCTTATTATCACTTCCTTCAGGTAAATATTTTTGATGAAGAGGTTGTGACAATATATGTGCTACTGTTGGCAAGTGAAGATTGTTGATTTCGTGGTCAGTTTCTGAAGCAAATACTTGATTCTTATGTCAAATGCCTACAATAACGTGAACCCTTTTACCAGTCTATCAGTCAGTTCTTAATGTAAGGGTTGGAGTCATATATTGTTTGAAGCTTGACTAAAGTTGAGAGTTTGTATAGATATTGCTGTCAACTTTCAATGTCCAGGGCTGAGCATGTGGGTGTTTCTCCATCAAAACTTGGTTGTCATACCAACAATTGTCCAAGTCCTAAGCAAACTGTAGTGGAAGAGACTCATGGATTAGATTCTGAGTCAAAATACAATGCGAGGTGTGAGTGGGAGGATCAGTACGAGAAAGAATTAGTTCAGACTGGACCAGGAGACAGTATTGCAATCCCCGGGCATGTTGCTAGTGAACCATTGGGAGCATCTGTCAAAGATGTATACAAAATTACTGAAGTTCTAGATCCCCTTCTTGAACATACATCTAGGAAGAGCACAGCTCCTAGAAGTTCAAGCATGGATTTTGGTGGTGAATGTGCACATAGTGGTCCATTGAAGGAAAATGGACTGGTTAGCTCTGAAATAATAGCAAATGAAAGCAAGGAAACCAATGGTACACCATCAAGCAGTATTGTGACAGAAAAATTGCAAGCATTTCCTGCTGATTCCCTGTATCCTTTTACTGAAGTTGTGGCACAACCGCATGAAGATTCAAACAAAAGTAACCAGGTTGGTGTTAAAAATTCTCTCCACCAAGAAACTACATGTTTCCCAGCCCCTGAGTTTCCATCGAATAGCAATTGTTGTGATACATTGGAGGAGAGAAAAAATCTTGACTCTGAAATGGTGCAAAAGAAAATAGAGGAACTGAGAGCTTCACCCATTTGTGTTCCTAATGAATCTTTGGATCAAACTCCTACATCCATTTCAAGTAGTCAGTTTTTGGGTCTACCTCCTGGTAATCAGACCCTGATTCCTGTTACTGAGCTGTTAGGATCAGTGCAAAGTGGTATGGACAATCATTCAAGTGTCAAACAGTTTGAAACACCAAAGAATGCAGTTAATAACTCCAGCAGATTGGGAGGAAAGGTTAAAAAAACGCCAAAGTTTTCCAGGAAAAAATACATGTTGAGATCCTTGACAGGGACGGATAGAGTTCTGCGGTCAAGATCACAAGGGAAACTTAAAGCACCTGAGACCAGCAATAGTTTAGCTAGTTCTAATTCCAATGTGGAGAAAAAAAACCAAAGAAGAACAAAGAGAATAAAAGAGAGAGTTGTAGCAGATGAATATTCAAGGATCAAGACACATCTAAGGTATTTATTGAATCGAATGAACTATGAGCAAAGCCTGATCATTGCTTATTCTGGAGAGGGCTGGAAAGGACTAAGGTTTGTACACTGATCTCAAAGATCCTTTCAATTTAAATTTTGTAGCATTATCTTCCTAATCTTTTTTATAAAGTAATTTTGAGTCTGACCTCGAAAACTGTGAAGTTGAATCATCTTATTTGTTTTTGTTCGACTACATATATCCACAACTAGTCCTGCTCTACGACTAAGTTGTGAAAACACATATCTCAAATAAGCAAAATGGCTAGAACAAGAAATTATTAATCTAAGGTATGATTATCAGGAATAACTGATCGGTTAAGAGACATAAATTCACATGACAGAAACTCAATAAGCATGGGAATCCAATTGAGAAGTTGCATATGATATTATTTTGTGTCAACTAGACATGTGGTTCTGTACAAAACTGAAGGATGAATCTTGATTTATACTAACGTGAAAATGTAACTACTAACAAAGCATGGTAGTTTGACCAATTGCTGCTGTGCCATAAACTCTGGAGCAATATCACCATTTTGTGGTCGTATACATAATTGAAGGACAAATCTAGATTTAGCACTCCACAACTCCTTGCTAGCATGAAACTAAGTGCTAACCAAACCTGATAGTCTTACCAGTCATTGCAGTGCTATAAACTTTGGTTTAATTTATTGTAGAGAGGAAACATGGAAAGAAGATGAAAGACTGCCCCTTTTATGTTTGTGTTAGTCCTCACGCTCGTAATTTTGTCAAAAAACACTTTAAAAGTGTTATAGTGGACCCAAAGACTCTGTATCTTCATTGATGGCCCTTTCACACATCTGTAAAAATGGCGTTTTGCTATATAAAATGTATGCAAAATGTTTTGGATTCTTTTTGATAAGCTAGCTTATATTCTGTTTTCTCGAGTCTTGAGAGAATCTGAATTAATTTGGTCTGTCCTTTGCTCTTGATCTGTAGCTTCTTGTTACACTCTCTATATGTTTAATGATTTTCTCCACCAACAGGTTGTATGTAATATTCCATTTATGTAATTTCTGCAGCCTTGAAAAGTTGAAGCCGGAGAAGGAGCTGCAACGAGCCACAGCAGAAATTTTACAACGTAAACTGAAAATAAGGGATTTGTTTCACCGTATTGATTCATTGTGTGCTGAAGGAAGGTTTCCTGCCTCTTTGTTTGATTCTGATGGACAGATCGGCAGTGAGGATGTGAGAGATTTCTTGAGTTTTTGATCATGCTTGTTGAGAATTCTTGTTCCTACTTATTGCTCTAGCCTAAAATATTTCTTCAGTTTTTGATAGTGAGATGCTGAAATATAACCACTTCAGACAACTTCTCTTTTGGCAGATATTTTGTGCCAGATGTGGATCCAAAGACTTGACTACGCATAACGATATTGTTCTGTGTGATGGTATTTGTGACCGAGGGTTCCACCAGCTCTGTTTGACACCTCCATTGCTAAAGGAAGATAGTAATGTTCTATTCAGTTGGTGGATAAGATGTGGACTGACTTTGATATTTGTTTCACAGAGTTGCTTTCATTATTCTTAATTCTTTTGATCTCCCCCTTGGAATGCAGTTCCTCCTGATGATGAGGGTTGGCTATGCCCTGGGTGTGATTGTAAAGTTGATTGCATTGATACGCTAAATGACTCTCAAGGAACAGATCTTTCTTTCATGGATAGCTGGGAGGTAATTATGTGGCAATAATAGTTTATTATGAACTAATTTAATTTATTTTATTTAAATATCTAATAGAAAATTTTCATTGTTCTTCTGTCCCATGTGCAGAAGGTATTCCCTGAAGCCGCAATTGGACAAAATCTGGATCAGAACTTTGGACTTTCCTCTGATGACTCTGATGATAATGATTTTGATCCTGATGTTCCAGAAATTTATGAAAAGAGAGAGGGAGATGAATCCAAGTCTGATTCACACATAGATGAGAATAGAGAGGAAAATGAAACAAGCTCAGATGAGTCAGACTTCACTTCTGCATCTGATGAATTGCCTTCTCCTCATAAAGATGACCAGTACGTGGGGCTTCCTTCTGATGATCCTGATGATGACGACTTTGACCCTGATGCTCCAGATCGTGATGAAAAGGTGGAGGAAGAAAGTTCAAGTTCTGATTTTACATCAGACTCTGAAGATCTTAGCGCTGCTCTTAATGACAATGAATTATCAGGGGAAGAAAAAAATATGTTTGGGCTTAAAAAAGACTCTAGTGCACCTAGATCAAGGATTGGTAAAAAGGAGTCTTTGAAGGGTGAGCTTATGTCCATATTGGAGCAGAACGCAAACCAAGAATGTTCTGAATCTGTTTCTCAGAAAAGAAATGTGGAAAGATTGGATTACAAAAAGCTGTATGATGTGAGTTCTTCTTTATTTAGTCATGTTTTTCACGATCCTCTGGTCTTATTTGCCAAGCTTTTATCTCAGAAGTGATTTCAAGTCCAATAAACTTGCTACGATTCAATCTCCATGTTAATGGAGGTGTTCCACCTGTACAAAGAAAATGTGCCCCCTTTGTACTTAGAATAGTTTTCTGTTATGCTCTGTCTATTTGGTATGTGTGCTAGAAGAATTTGATTTGGAGTAAGATATGAACTTTCTACTCTTGCAATATGTCAATGCCATAAGCTACTTGTCTATTGTTGAAAACAAGAATAATGACAGTCCTTGCCTTCTTAATTGACGGTAATGTCTCCATATGTGTGCATGGGAAATAGACAGTAGCTTGTGCTATGGAGCAATTAGAGAAGCTACTCATGTTGTGTCATTGTGTAACTGTTCCAATGATGGCTAGAAATGCAAGTACATATAATACTAGAGGTGATTATCTTGTGATAGCATATTTAATGCATTGCATGTTTGCTATTGTCTGTTTTCTTGTTCCCTTCTGTAGTTTACTTAGCTTTCATCCTTGTGATTTGTGAAGGAAACATATGCAAATGCTTCATCTGATTCAAGTGATGATGAAGATTATGCTGATAGAGTCAGCACAATGAAGAGAAGGAGAAGTGCAAAAGAAAATAATTCAGCTTCTGCTAATGGAATTGCTTCCATGAATATGAACGGGAGTTCAAATTTGCAGCAATATATGGGGGAAACTGGGAATACTAACGAGGGAGAAAGATGCCATAAAGTTGACTTAGATAATGCAATTACGTCACCTGCTAAAATATACGGGGGATCATCTGCATCTGGTTGTAGTGGAAAAAATGTTAGGTCATCATCATATAAGAGACTTGGAGATGCTGTGACACAGGTAAGCCTTTTACAAGTCTTCTTTTTTTGAGTCTGGATCTCTTTGGTATTAATTAAATATTGAAGTCTTTCTTAAATGGTCAGAAATTTGATCTTAATTTGTGGGCAATGATTTGGGATTGTCAAGTAGCAGTTTTAGTGTTTTCATTTCTTATTAAGGATGAATAACTTCTTCAAGATGGAAAACAAACTTCCATGTTCCCTAGCTCATTGTTTTGGAAACAGTGGAAGCACGTATTATCAAGTAAAGGTGAAAAGCTGGCAGTAATATTGGTTAACATTTGATTATATACTTTATCATGCATCTTTTGGATTGTTATCTTGGACTCCAGTCATTCATTCTTATGTGTCTGGTCGGTTGTTTTTGGAAATAAATCAATGGATGAAAGTTAGTTTAGGCTCTTTATTCACTTTGCCATAGAAAATTGTTTTAGTTTATTTGCTTTTCTAGTTTTCAATTAATAATGGACGAAATTATGGTTGTTTTGCTATTCAGACACTCTACAACTCCTTCAAGGAAAATCAGTATCCTGACCGAGCTACAAAAGAAAGATTGGCCAACGATCTGGGAATTACTTTTCAACAGGTTATGCATCTTTGCTATCAGTCATTCATTTAGCAACGTATGAACATGTGGAGATATAATGCATATTTATTTATTTGTTATTTTTCCTCTTTAGTAGATATCTGCTACTTATTTTATGTAACTGGAAAGATGTTGCACAATGCAGGTTGACAAGTGGTTTGGGAATGCTCGTTGGAGTTACAAACATTCTTCATGGGTGGAGCCAACCCAGGGAACTCCGGCAGCTAAGTCCCGGGAGCCAAATACAAAAAAGGCATCGCCTGAAGCAGGACACGAAACTCGTAATAACGGAGGCCAAGGTGAGGGATCATCCAAGTATAATGCAACTGCGACAGAGAGTTATGCTGGGGTTGCAGTATCATCCAAGTATAATGCAACTGCGACAGAGAGTTATGGTGGGGTTGCAATCGGCAGCAAATTGGATAACCAAAAAAGCAGTAAACTGAATTATAATCCGCCAAAAACTAGAGGGAGAAAGCGCAAGTCAGATGATCAGAAGTTAGATCCAGATGTAGGAGAAAGTCAACCATCAAACCCACCAAAAACTGGAGAGACGCAAACGCAGGTCGGTGGAAGAACAACCAGAGGACGGAAATCGGTTTCTTAATATTTTTATTTCATATATTTGTTCTTGCAGGAGAATTAGCAAGCGTCTGCCTGATCCAAGATATCGGGAAGTCCACACTGAGTTATTTCGAGGGTTGTTTTGCGCGACAAAGTGACGCCATTGTTGTAATTTAATAATGCCCCCAATTTTTTTAAAAGCGGCCTTTTAGATTCCATCTTAAGAGAGATCCTTCGAACTTTACAAATTTCTTTTAACTATTTGAATCTCTCTAGTTTTTTTTTTCCTTTTATTTTGTCCTTATTTCATTAAATACAGCCAGCGAAAAATGCATTTACGAGCCATTGGGGAAAAGAGCCCACCCAAACATTTTCCGGAACAAGAGATCAATGATAAAACTTAAGAGCTAATGTATTTCCTTCAATGTTGTGAATATTGTATCGAATTTAGCATTAGATTTGGTTTTATATAAAACTAAGAATAATAAAGTATTTAAAATGTTATAATTATTTACATTAAAATATAATAAGAATAATATTGGTCCATAAGAATAATAATGAGTTAGTATAAAAAAAACACAATAAAGTAGAAGTGAAATGCAAAGTATTTACAATTAAAAGTTCTGTATTTATGATGTATGTATAGATTAGGTACAAGTGAAATTAAAAGAAAAGAGAAAAAAACTTAAAACTTTTTTCAATGTTGTGTCCGCTCAAAATTTATTAACTTAACTTTTATTTGGTATAAAATTCTCATTATTCTAGAGGGGCCTTATCATCATATTATTTAAACTCATTACACCAAATTAACATATCAATACGCATTCATTTATAAAACTTAGTTCCTCAAATACTTAATCCTCTAAAAGATCAATATAATGAAGACAAATTGGATATAAAGAACTACTTTTTCTATTAAGAGTCATAATAAAAAATAAAATAAAATTACCAAGAAATTATGAGAAATTCTATTCAATTTAATAATGATAATAACATATTTTTCTTGAAGGTTCAAATTATATCGAATAAATACTAAATCATTTAATTTTTTGTGCTCCAATTTGTTTTTTTTTTGAATGGATGAATTCAAATGTATCCAATTTCTTTTATAACTCACGCATTGACTAAGAATTCAAATTGCAAACTTTTACAATTCTGGAGCATCATTTCCAAATTGGTTGCACCAAGCAACTGTAAGATAATAAAAGTAAACTTACAAACAAAATAAAGTGATTATTAATTTTAAATAAGTAACAAAAGTAAATAAAAAACTGGATTAAGTTTGTCTCTCTGATGTATTGCATGGGCATCCCAAAATCACTGCATGCATCCTTGTATACCTCTATTTGTAATCTAAGGTGATGTTTTTTATCATTTCATATAAAACAATTATTGTGATAGTTAATGACATTTCCCTTTTAACTTCAGCTTTTGGTGTGTGTAAAACTTAGTCTAAATAAATACTTAGATTTAGAAATGCCTAATAACAAACAATAGAGAGAAAAGTTATCTTTTCCATCTTTCATTAATGACTACAATATAAGGAATATACAAGAAAGTCTTAATTTTCAAATTGAATTTGATTGCTTCCTTCACCTTCTCCATGACATCATGAAAGTAACCAATAGTTGCTTTCATATCACTATCAACTATCAAACAGACGAAGTACTTTTACCAAAAGCTCATGAATTTGAATAACAAATTGACTTTTAAACTAAAATTTATGACCTTCAAAAATAATCTTAGAAAACTTGTGTCTTTTATGTTGAATTGAATTTCATTTAATTCTCTTGATAAAAACTTTTGGATTCAAGCTCAAACTAAATAGTTCTATGCAAATTAAACTTTGGACTAAGTTCAAGTTTAAAAAATTGTCAAGCTCGGGCCATATGGTACTGAATCGACTTGACTGTTGTAAAAATTGACCGGATTAGAGTAGGTTCGTAGCTAAATAGGACTGAGGGAATAATAATGAACACACAGATTTTACGTGAAAAACTCCCAAATTGGGGTAAAAACTACCGGCAAGGATAGAAGACTTTTACTACTGAGAAAAACTGGAGAATTACAAGGAAAAACTAGACCAAAAATATACAAAATATTTTTGTCACTCTCTTTCTCTTTATCTCTCACTTTTCTCTCTCACCTCACTCTCTTTTTTCTTCCTCTGTTTGCTTGCTTCTCCTCTCTACGTTCATCTCCTGCCTATTTATAGGCAGGAGAATGAAGTATGGTTGGCCAATAGAACAAGAAGAATGGTT
>JANZXV010000212.1:31177043-31189306 GCA_027576455.1 Erythroxylum roigii | reverse complement strand
TGTTTGTTTTATTAGCACTCTTTCAATTTGCTGTGTTAGAATTCTGAGGAAGTGAATTGCGTTAATTTCCTTTTATTGTTTTGAGCATGGGTGGATTTTTCTTTTACACTTGTATCTTTTTGACTCTTATAAACTTTGTCCAGGAGTACAAAGGCCTAAGTGTGGGAGAATTTGATTGAGCCCAAGTTTATCATATAAATTAGCTACACTTTTATGGCTTCTAATATACTTTTTGACTCTTAGTAATTTTGTACTTAAATTAGTCCTTTACGGTGAGCTTATATTTTATGCAATTTGTTAGTAAAAATTGTTGCAAATTGATGTTAATTGCATCATAATTTTTGTAAGGACAATTGATACTACAAATTGTTATTTTATATTGTAAAAGAAAAAGGAGTCAAAAGATCAGAAGAGTCAACAGGGCGTGACGTACTCAACGCGCGGTGTCGATTAATTGTTTTGCCGCGGCGAGCGATCCAAGAAGTACACGTCGCGGCGCAATTCCTTCCTCGTCGCACTGAGAAGTCAGGTATCCGGACTTTAATTGGAAAGTTCTCTCACTGTACTGACCCAACCCACGACCTATCCTTTAAAAACTTGCCGAATTAGGTTAGAAAGGGAGTTCAATTGTACATAAGTCATTCGGCAGCCAGAGGAGAAGAAGAAAAAGCATCCGACACTTCACCACCGTCATTTCTCATCTTCGACCATCATCCGCCACCGCCGACCACTCCATCATCAACTTCACCTCCAGCCTCTATCACTATGGGTGACATCGGAGCTTCAGCAGTGACGAGGATTTCCGAAGTCACGCATGGCTAGGTCTTCACACCTCTTGAAAATGTAGCAACGGCTTGAGTTAACCGGGCTTCAAAGGAGAGTTACTTTGACATTGTCAAGTTTAACTGTATTATTGTAAATCTCTGAGTTAGGGTTTACAGTAGTGTAGTTAAATTAGCTTGGTTAGAGTTTAATCGAGTGTTGAACGATTTTATGTGTTATGGATTTGGTTATGTAGAACTATATATGAAGTCTCATATATGTCATTTAGTGATTGTGTTGATCCTCCTTATCTGCCTAGTTGTGTTTGATATCGAGATTGTGCTTGATCCGAGTGACCACTTGCATTAACTTGTCCATTTCACACACTAAGATACTTCTAACAAGGTTTTAAGAAATGGAGTTCATCGATTAAAACCTTGGACTTAAAGAGTTCTTTAAGGTTGATTACTTGAAAACTTAGTGAATTTCACTCTAGGAAAATTTGTTTGAACCATGATAGTCAAAGCTTGTTTTCAAAAGGACTTTATCTTATTCGATTATTGTTTAAATTTTGAACTTCCAATTTCCCAAAAATCCAAAAATACTTTTTATACATTCTCCTTTAATTTTAGTTAAATGTTCTTAATTTCTATCAACGATCCAACCCCCACCTTTTTTATCAACTTTGTTAGCACTTTTGACAATTAGGCTAGCTTAAAACCTTTTTCGTTAGGTTCTAATTAAGTGAGACGACCCGAGGTTGCATCCTATATTGCAATCCTTGGAATTAAATTATTTTAGATTCGGTTTCCAAGGGATTGATCTTTAGATCGAAACGAAGAGCCGATCAGTTGCTTTCCTATCTATATCGCATGCTTTCTAAGGTGAATGTTCATTTGCCCTAGTTAGATATGATTAGGAACATTCCGGCTTATGTCAAGTTGTTCAAGGAACTAAACACCAAGAAACAAAATTTTGAGCCTAACAAAAAGGTGCTAGTTTTTGAAGTAGCATGTTCAATTTTGCAGCCACATTTGCCCCCCAAACTGAAAGATCTAGGACATTTTATCATGCAAGTATCAATAGGTAATGGTGATGAGGTTAAGAGTATGCTTGATTTTAGAGCAATCATAGATCTTATACCTCACTCTATTTATGAGAAATTGGATTAGGGAAAGTTAAGACTTATAAACATGTGTTTACAATTAATTGATCGATCAATCCATTATCCGAAAGGAATAATGGAAGATGTGATGGTGAAAGTTGGAGGATTGATTGTGCCCGTAGACTTTGCTATCCTAGACATGGGGGAAGTGAAGGAGAAAGAAAAGGAGCACTCCATACTCCTAGGGAGGCCTTTTATGGCCACTACCAACACTTTGATTGATGTGAAGAATGGGAAATTGACCATGACAGTTTTAAGAGAAATAGTAGAATTTTCAATCTTTAATGTTGAACCTAGTCCTACTTCTATTGTTTCTGAAGAATGTTCTTTTGTTGATCAAGTTAATGCTGCCAATTTTGATTTCTCCTTATTGAAAGAAGAAGAAAAGAAGCTGGACTTGGTTAAAGAGAGTGATGAATGCTACCAATTGCTAATGGATGTAGTTGAGGAATTATTTGGAAAATTCTTAGAGACGAATCCATATGAAAAGGAGGAAATGGTGGAATCAATCACTTTGGGCGACCTACCTTGAGCATGAACATTGAGGTGTCCAGCTACATGACATTAAAGAAGCAACTCATTTAATTTCTATTTGTTTTTTAATTATCTATTTGTTATTAATTTTCTTAGTGAACCTTAACTTGGTTTGTTTTCTTTGTGTGCGCAAGCCTACTCTCCCGTCTCTTCTATCTATTTTCCTTGCAAGTGTTCTTAATTCTTCGATGTATTACACCACATTCCACACCAGATCAATACAGCGATCACCCCCACATTCGTATTATATTTCTATCCCTTTCTTTGTTGCTTGTTAGCTTAATTTCTTTTAGTTTTAATGCATGTCCTTTTTGTGTTAATTTTTTTCTTTTGTCTTATACCTCTCTTTTACTTTTTTGTATCACATTAGGAATAATGTGACGTTTAAGTATGGGAGGGGAGTATTAGTTTAAAAAACTATCATTTGTATGATGTGTGTTTGTTTTCCCATTTAGTAGTTAGAGATGCATGGTTATTAAATGTACTCGATCTGGATTAGAAATGCATAATGAGTGAATGAGTATACTTATATGCTTTGGCTGATTGGCTAAGATTTCGATTAAAGGGACATAAACTTGTTGTGATATATGAATGAAACTTTTCATTTGGTAACAATTTGAGCCTTTTTGAAATATTAAACACTAAATTCAAGTATTATTTGTTAAGAGTGTTCTTTCATGATTAAAGAACTCTAGAACTTGCTTGCAAATACTAGTTGAGATCACATAATCTTATGCAAATGTTGAAATGATGAAGGAAATTAGGATTTAACCCCTTTTGCTTAAAAATCCACCATGATGTTACCTTTAGTGGACCCCCTTTGAGCTTAACATGAAATCTTGTCTTTCTTTAAACCCAAAATATATGAGCCTTCACCTTAAAGTAATACTAACTCATAAGTCAATGGTTCGATTCTTAATAACTTTATAGGGACCGATACAAGTTGAGTTGCTTTTTTATCCTAAGCTAAGCACATCTTGCATTCAATCTAAGCACACTTTGGGAAAGTGATACTCTTAGGAACATTTCACCCTTCTTGCTTCAAAACAACTAAAGACTTAGAGTTACAATTTCTTTAAAGAAGTCAAATCGAAATTCTGGTTTGAAGTTTCCCAAAATTCTGTTATGAATTAGGAGAAATGATTTTGATTATGGTGATTGATTTATATGGGCACGCCATTGAACAAATTGTGAGGAAATTTTTGGGATGTTATGAGAATGAAGATAAACTGATGATGACTAATGAGGGTTCAATGAAATAACCTTATAGGATAATACGCTCAGTTTATGTTTTCGCAAGAGTTGGGTTCTGGAAACAAGCAGGATCAAACATTTATGATATCAGAGCAAGAAGATGAATCGATGATGGTTAAGGAGATTTCATGGGAATACGCTCACGTTTCATGATTTCGCAAGAGTTGGATTCCAGAATCAAGCAGGATCCTACAGCACATATATTACAAGCTTCAATGGACAAATTTTTTAACTCATTTACTCTACAAACATTATTATGGATGCCAAACTATTGGGAATTTGTTCTCATATGCTCAATAAGAGTTCTTGCCTCTTCAAGAGTTTTTTCACTTAATGCTCCACTATTTTTTTCATTAACTCCTATACAAAGGCAATAATCCTTCATAGAAATATTAGATAAGGAGTTGTTCCTTAATATTATGACTCATCCAATTGGCACCTAACTTCTCGAAGCACTTCCAATACTCATAGAGGGACTTTCCATAATGTTACTTGATTCCATATATTTCTTTCCCTATGCTTGTCATCTCCAATATTGGAAAATACTTATCCAAAAATATCCTTCTCATTTCAATCCATGTGGTAACACTCCCCAAGGTAAATCAAAGATACAATCTTTTGTTGCATCTTTTAATGAGAATAGAAAAGTTCACAACTTGATTTGCTCTTTCATTACGCTTAGAGGTTTCATGCTTAAACAGAATCTATTGAGATCCTTAAGGACCTACAAGACCATGAAAGTTAGGTAAAGGTGAATCAAGTCAGATTTAAGCTTAAAAGTGACATGTTTAGCAAAATTATGGAAAGTAATGCAAACGATCTTTGGTTCAAATCTGGAGCAACCAATTGCCTTAAAGTTTTAGGATTGACGATAGCTTCTTCTAAATCATTAATGATCACTTCTGGGTTGGTTTCTTGCTCTACTTCTTAAGTCATTCTATTCTCTCTCCATAATCTGTGCAATGTTCTTTCGATCTTTGAATCAAATTGTAAAGGACCTTGATGAAGAGACTAGTCACTGTGATGCACAAATACTAACAAGAATAAAAATTTAAGAAAAATACGTAAAAATTTATTATAAAAATATACAAGACACCAATTAATATTAAATACAAAAACTAAATTAACACCACTCTCCGCAATGGAGTCAAAATTTTGATGCGTGCCAAACACACCAGAAATTAAAACACAACTCTACATAACTAAACTTGTAGCACAAGTGAGAAAGGATCATATCCACAATGATTGTGTGACAATGTTTGCATTGAACTGCTCAGCGTAGTAAAATTAGGGGGGATGGGAGAGTGTTTGGACAAATTGAATTAATGAGATTAAATAAAATTAAACTACAAAAAACAAATTTAAGAAATCAAATTCACAAAAGGTAATCAATGGATTTTATCCTAGTTGTTATTTCAATCTCAAACTTTATATGAAACGCATAGTCAAGTATAAAGTTATTTTCATCCCTCCTTTGAAATTATTAACTACAAATTAACAAGCTCTATTAATCTCAATTTTTTCTTTAGATCATAATTAATCAAAACTTCTTTAGTTAGATCTATTTGTTAAACAGCTTAGAATAAACTCTCTAGATTTAGTACAACAACATCATTAAAAATAAGAAAACAGGTTTATATAAACAATAATCACATATGATTGGATTATTTAATTTATGATATGTTATCTGTAACGATGCACAATCATTAGTTTGACACACATGAATCATATTAACAATAAATATTGATTGTAATCAAAATTCTAGTAGTAAATCTATACATGAATGATCTAACATGCCCTATATAAATCTTTTATACATAAATCATAAACTTTATACATAGAATAATACAATCAATTTCAAAAGAGAGACAGGAACAATGTTATTGGAATTGATCAATACACAAGCAAGTTATTAGGTCTCGATATCCCCTTTGAACTGGAACTGGAAGGAACAGAATTAGCCACTCATAACTCTTCAAAACACATGTCTGAAGAGAAGAATATGCATTACTTGATGTCCCTTTTGTATATTCCCTTCATTAGCCTCATTAATTACCTTTTATACTTCGTAGTTAGGGTTCTAAAGTGTGCACAGTCAACCCCAAGGTCCTATAACTGACCATGTACACTAATTCTCCAAAAGTCATAGACACACATTTCTAACGAGGAACGGACACAACTGTGTAACTTACATAGGCATGTCCATTTCTATACGGTTGAAGTAGTGTTTTCAAAATTGTACATCTTTACAATGACTTACACAGTCCCTCACACAACCGTGTAAGTTACATACACAGGTGTGTACTTCTGAAATGACATTCTTCCGTTCTCTATCTCAAGTTCACCCTAACTAATCTTCTTTTGATCCTCAAAAACAAATAAGATTCAACATTAATAAATTGCACCAAAGTTGCAAATTTAGCTTATTTTGGTTCTTTTTCTTCCAACTTCTACCTAGACAAACTTTATAAACCAAAATAAGTATCTTCAAAACAAACTTTAATCACTAAGCATTAAAGAATAAACAAATAATCAATTAAGTACTTATCAATCAATCATTTTCCGGTAAATTTTATTTCGATAGAAGTGAAACCCTTTTGAGTTTTGTGTAATTTCATGACTCCACTCGATGACAAATCATTATTAGAAGTCTCTCTAGGACTACATATTCCAATCCATATACAGGGAACAACCCGAGCAATTTGAGAGGTATACAAAATACTTTATTGTTCATTTTATTTACGAAGAATGGAATTAGAAGAAAGTTACATATATTTGTTTATGGTGTCCGACAATTCACCAAACACATTCAATTTCTCTGAACCAAAAAGGCTCTACTAACTAGTTAAATGTCCAGTACTACGTATTACTTAGGGTTAATTATAAAAAAAAAAAGCCTAAATTTTTGTTAATTTTTCAATTATAGCCGAACTTTAAAAAATAGCAATAAAATATCCAAACTTTTAATTTTTTAAATTATAGCCCAAACTTTAAAAAGTGACAATAAAATACTCAAACTTTCAATTTTTTTCAATTCTAGCCCGATATTATCTGTTATTCTCCCAATGGCCTCAGTCCTTTGTTTTCTATTTGTTCTTTTGAGGCCGCCAACTACTCTTGCATTACACCGCACTGCATCAATAAGTTTTTCGTTTTTAGTTCGTTCTCCTTATGTCCTTAATTTGAGGGTGTTAGGGCTGTATAATCTGAAAATTGAAGGGTAAAGACTTCAAGAGAACAAGTTAAAAACGAAAGAAAAAACTAAAATCAAAGTGTAATATCATCGGGGCAGAATAATCTGATTTAGGTCATTTTTAAACAATTACGTCGTTTCATTAATTTTTATTTTTTGGTTTAATTTTGGCTGTATGTTAATAGTTAAGGTTTCTAAAACTTCTGACAAGCCACATTAGCAAATTTAATAGAAACACCAATATCAAGCTAAAATTGAAAAAAAAAAAAAAAGTTTAACTATTTTATTGCTACTTTCTAAAATTCGGCTTAGAATTGAAAAATTAAAAGTTTGAACATTTTATTACTATTTTTTAAAATTCGGATTATAATTGAAAATTTAGTAAAAGTTTGAACCTTTTTTTTGTAATTAACCTTGTTACTTAATATAATATTTACATGTCACGAGACAATCGAGTAAGTAAACCATCGTGAAATCTCATACAAACAGGGATTAACACTTACCTTTCTAATTTTTTCTAGTGGAACTTGACAAAACCAAGCTAGACAACAATTAAAGTGAGGAGAGACGATGACAAAATCGGGAGGCAAGACAATGCACTCAGTTAGCTAATTAGGACACAAATAAAATCTGAGGGGAGAGCCAGAAGAGATGACGAGTCAAGAATAGGAAGACTACGAAAACAAATATTCTTCCGTGTATAAAATCACATCACTTGTTGCGTAAGTAAAATAATGCCATTTTGTATATAAAAGAAATTCAAATTTTGAGTCGACCTAAATCTTAAGTCTAATCCTAATTTAAAGCCGAAAATTAAAAAAAAATACTTAAATTTATTCCAAAACCCAATCAACTCAGATCGATCCCATAAATTTTAGTTTAAAGAAAATTAAACTCGAACCTTTTTACCATAGGTCATCTTTGATGCACCTAATTAAGACTCTTTTCGAGCGTTCATACTTGCGTTTCTTTTTTCCCTGAAAATGGAGATAATTTTCCAACAAAAATTCCCTAATAATCCGGAATCCTGAAATAAAATAGGACTCCACTTTTACACACAATGTGTTGCACGGCTCTTTTTCTCTATCGAGCTACTTCTCTTTTTACATCCAAAGAAGAGAATGACCACTTTGAACATTCATTTATACATCTCTGACGCTAGAAAAGAATATGACTAGTTCCCATAACACATCTACTTAGCATAAATCCGCTTAAGTAAAAGAAAATAATACAAATTGCAGAAGAAAAACCTAAAGAAACAAATTGGGAATTGGCGTAGAGGAATAAAATACGGATTTAAAGCTCCACATGATATGTGACACTTCGTCATAGGGGAGGATAGAAATAGGAAGACAAAGAAAATCCAAGGAAAAGCAAGCCTCCAATAGTAGCAACAGTTCTTTGAGAGATCTTAGATGCTAGCATGCTTCCTCCTACAACTGCCAGAGATGTACAGATAATGTGTCCTACTGTAGCCCCAACAGCCACACCAACAGCACTTTTATGTGTTGCCAGCTGAAATACACAATTGTCTTGGTTGTAAGCAAACTATGCACCATAAATGTACAACAACTTTTCATTTTCCGAGTATATTGGAGTTGTAAACTTACAAGAACTCTTTAGTCCATCCACCGGTCACATCTACACTTAAAATACCTCAAAAAGAACTTTTTACAGAGCATAACTTAAATATCCTTTTTGACATTGTTAAGCGCCAAGTTCAGATTAGGGATCAAATAAGTTGAACATGGTCGCTACCCAGAGCAACATTTCTTCCTTTCAAGCATTTAGGAGATTCAATTATTTGAAAAAATCCCAGTTAACAAACTAAGCAGGAACCAGGCAACGGCAAGACTATCAATCTGCTTTCAATGCAGCACTACACTAAACTAAGTAAAAGAAACTTACAGCAATTGTTGCAATCTGGCTACGATCCCCCCACTCCGCTAGAAAGGTTAACACAAAGGACTGAAAAGTAAAAGGAATTGCTTTACCAAGTTCGTTTCATAAAAATTTATGCAAGAAATATTCCTAACAATCAAAGGTTGGGATGTTATGCCAAGAAAGAACTAAAATTCAACATACAACCTATGTTAGAACTCATAGAAGAGAAAATCAAGTACACCATGCACAGAAAAAAGGAATTAGTCTGGATGCATCAATACCTCCAAAAAGATTGGTGTACAAAATCTTGAAAAGAAGCGACGAAAAGCTGTTTTGCCTTGTCCAGTCTCTAGTTTTTCTTCTACCTAAACACCATGAATCATCAGATGAGAAAACCAAATTCCATTATTGCAAGCAACTGGGTGATGAGGGGCAAAATCAGGTGAATATTATGAAGACAAATTTCAAGCATCAAATGCTATATAAGAACACTTTTCAATGCAGATCTGAACTAAAACTAGAGACTTAAGCATATATTTAAGACACTCCAAAGTACAAAAGAGAAAAATATAAAAAGAGAGTGAAGATTGCTGAGACTTAAAAAATAGTTAGAGATGATAAAGGGTGTGATAGCACAACGAATCCACGCATAGAGTCAAATAAGCTAAGCCACTGTTCTCAACTTATTACCAGCAAGATACCTCATGAAACAGATAAGAAACAAAAATGTGCAGACATTAAAATTACCAAGTTTCCTTTATGTGTAATTCATCCAAAATATATTTAAGAGGCAGTTCAGCTCCATTTTTATTTTCCTATTATAGTTTTTTGTTTTTATTTTTATAATTTTAGTTTTCAGTTTTTTGTTAAAAAAAATAAAATTCTAATTGATTGATTATTTATAATAAAAAAACAAAAACAAAAACCTACTTAGTAGAGATTTATAAATCGAATACACAAGCAACACAAAATTTCCATAAATACAAAAATTACAATTATTAAAAATGTAAAATTGTTGTTAGTAACTAGTTCATAATTTCCCCTATTTGTTTCAATATTTTTGTCATTGCCATAAATAAACATCAAATATGTGTTAATGTTATGCTAATGAAAACTCTTGAAGGAAAAGGTCCAGGAACAAGGTAATAATAAAATTTTTGGCTTCGTTCTTGTACTCTTTCGCTTTTTTCTATTCCAGTAATTTTTTCTTTATTTTTGTCTCCTTTACTCTCTTCTCTTTCACCAACGTTACCATCTTTAGTTCCATAAAAAAGTATGGGTTAATCATGAAAAAGATGAAAATGACCTTCAAACAAGAAAAAAAGTAACATGGAAAGAAGTGTGAAATTTTACTTCAGCAAAGTCAAGAGGCGTGAATGCCCCGTGGAGTGGGTTGGGGTTGGGGAAGGAGAAGCCATGCCATCCACTCTCAATTCTTCCATGGAAAATCACACCCATTGCCATCGGGTTCCCACAGAGAGGGCAGCAGTGACAACAATGGTTGTGGCAGGCCTTGTTCAAATGGATATGAATATGGTGGTGGGTATGGCGGTGACTATAAGTATGATGGCAATGGGCATAGTGAAGATTGAGGTGGTGGTGGTGGTTATGAATATGGTTGTGACGGGTATAATGGTGGTACTAGCTATGGATATGGTGGTGATGCTAAGATTGGTGGAAGCAAAGATCTGAGAGTGAAAGTGAAAATAGAAAGTGAGATTAGTGAAAGGAAAAGAAAAAACTTTTGGCTAGTTGTTGACGACACTCATGAAAATGTGATTTAAGTTACCAAAACCTATTGTGTTTCCCTTAATTTTGAAAACCAAAACAACCATTTTGAATCAAACAAGTTTTAATGGTTTGTTTTTATGGATAACATATTAAAAAATGTCTAACCTTTTAAAATTTTTTCAAATAAGTGACCTACCTTTTAAAACCTTAACAATTTCAATTCAAAAGGTTATGTTTGATGATGTGGCATGTCTACTAAATGTCACGTAGATGCCCATCTATTAGCCACATCAGCAAAAACTAACATTTTGAATTCGATTATTATCAAGGTTTTAAAAGGTTGTCACTCAATTAAAAAATTTTAAAACTTAGGCACTGAATTGAAAAAATCACCTATAGGGTAAAATGGCATGGAGAACATACTTCTTCCATTTCTTTTTTCTGTGATGATTTTGAATCTGACCTCCAAGCAATGTAAAGCAATCGACCCCCAAAAAAGGCATAAAGAACTGCATATGAAAAGAATGTAAACAAGATGAGGTTATCAAAGAGACAACTGGCACATAATGTTGCCACATCAAAAGAAATGTATCGAGTAACATTTTAGGTATACTTTTGGCATGTCTATAAAGGGAAACAAATTCATCTTTGAGTAGTAATATGCTAGGAAAGGTTCCGAGTCTAATGCACCAATCTGAAAGATTAACCATGCAGCATAGTCTTACTTTGCGCAAAGACGTCCACAAAATAATAGATAAAGGCATCAGAAACCCATCTACAACAATAGGACATTGATCACAAAGGAAAATATTCATACTTGAGTCAGTAGCTTCTGAATAACTCAAAACAGAAAATTGCTTGGAGCATATTTCAGAAGGGTTTTAGGAGATACATAAGTGAGATGACTGTTCAAGTATTCCTAGTTAGTTTCCTTGCTTGAAAGGACACACAATAACCCTGCTTAGAATTTGAATGGCGTCATTAGAGAAAAACCATTGATGTGTGAGAATCCAAAGAAACAAGCATTACATGTCAATAAATTGGCCATGAAAATTCCCAAACTAGAGGCCAAGTCCACATCATCTACATTGGTTTTCCTACCAAATGCCATTAATCCCTATAACTAATAGACCCCAAACGAAGGCCTACCAATGGGCTTACATTTCACTATAACAGCTTAAACAATTTCAAAAACAAAAGATGAAAAATGATGACATAAAAATGAATAGGCATTAATTTATTTATATTATCTGGAGAAATTTTCAAACTAGATTTTCGTTTGAATGTAAATTGCAATAAGGTAGTGATGGAGGACCATCCATGTTAGCCATCGAAGATATTGAAGCAATGGGCCTTGGAGTAGAAAAGGAAGCCACTGATCAAGAAATCAAAGAAGAAATTGAGCTGAGTTGTTTTATGAAGTTTCAGGCCTTATGGAAACCATTTGGGGACTATAAAGCCTTGATCCAATCTGATTTAATTGAAGCTCATTCCCATCCCATGAAAGAGTCCAAGGTTGGCCAAGAGAAATCAACTTGCTGCCCAATAGAGTGACTTATAGAGGTTTCAACTCTCTTATCTATCATTAAATTTGTATTGAATAAGAGCTACTTAATGCTCATTTAGTGTCATTTTTAATTAGCTGTTTTTTTTTCTTTTAATGACAAGTTAATGACAGATTTTATGAGGCATATTAAGTATGTTTTAAAGTCATTTAAAGTCATAAAGAATGTGTGGCTG